>JAGDQP010011721.1:0-52254 GCA_022664845.1 Lepisma saccharinum
GAATATGTATTGCCAGTGTCATCCTCTAAAATTGTGTATATATAACTGTATCAGGCATCAAGAAAACATTAAAGGTAGGTGTATACCACCTAAAAGTTGAATTGACATTATTTAAAATTTAACGAAGGTTGGCAACATGTAAAGTTCGAGAATTGTTCCGGACGAGTTATCATTCCTCAATAAGTTTTGAAGCTTTTGCATGAGTTGGCAGCCCTTGTTGTCGTTGTTGAATTAGATTACTATTCCTAAATGTAAAATAACAGCAAAATGTTAAAGAATCTCTTATTTTATTAAATTGTTCTAAGATGGCAACCCTTGATGTTCAGCAATGAAAGTTAAGGAGGCCACTTCCCTTGGTGGGGGTGTGACATTTTAACATACCCTCTTTCTCTCTCTACCCCTCCTCCTCTCTTTCTCTCCTACTCTTCCTATTTTGAAAGCGAACAAATGGTCGCAAGCTGTGTTTCTTCAGTAGCAAAGCATGCGTTTCCGGTGTTTAGTGGTGATTTGTGTGAAAGTTTGTTCGTGTATTTGTTGTCTCAAGGTTCTCCGCACTAGCCGGCATGTGCGGAAAGGGTCCAGGCAGCATCCGACAAGCATTGCGTCTTGTGTACGGTAAAATTTTGGATCATAGCTTGATGATACTACCAGAGAAAGACGAAAATCGTAATATTAGAGTTGGGAAAGTAAATAAAAGACATGATGCTAATCCATAAAGGAAATGATGTATCTCTATTTGTCTCTATGTCTCTTCTTTCATACAAGTACATATACTACACAAATATCCAGAGACCACACTGTAAATACATTAAATCGTTCCCCTTTAATAATTCATAAATCTATTTAGGGATAGATATTTCACCTAGAAGGCTTCATGGAAAAGGTAAACCACTACTGATTTGTAATTCTATGTCGTATAAATGAAATCTACATTGTAATTACGGATTGTAAAATACTTAAATCAACACATCAGACATATGAAAACTAAATTTGTTTGTTTGTGTTTATATTAGGAATACAAACATTCTTTCTCCACGTTTTTCATGTTCTTGATAGCACAGGATTGATGCAAAATGCTGCTTGTTGCTTCAAATATATTTTCTGCGTATTTAAAATGCCGGTTGTCTCCTTATCGAATGCCTTCCCAACATAATTTCTAGCAAAAATTTTATACGAAATCCCTTCTTTCATGTTACGTATTCACAAAATTACAATTCAAAGACTACAATTCTACTTAAAAATCATGTTGAAAATATTTCAAATGCCAGTTTTCGATCTATATATTGTCCTTCATGTCTTTCGAAGTAGTCCAGTATACGTAAATCAATCCTTTTTACTCCTTCAAATTCTATTCAGCTGACTTCAAATATAACTTTTCTTCTTAAATAATGTGTACATGCAGTCCCAAGAAGGCCCTCTTCTGTTAACAGACAGTAAAATACTCATCTTATTAGCACAACTTTATTCTATTAACCTTGCATTCACATTTAATACGGGATTGTGCAAGCATATTTGTCTATTTCCTTGCTAAATATAAAGAAGTACCTCCCTTGTTCATGCAAGTTTCATGCCAAATCAGTCCATTTCGTTTTTCATTCGAGTTCTGTATAATTCAAATATGTGTTCAAGCTACTTCAAATGTCACTTTTCTTCTTAAATATTGAATACAGATGCTTGCAAGGAGTTATTTTTTGGTAATCACTGAAATACTCACAACTTTGATCTAAAACCTTGGTTTCTGCTTAACGTTGATATTCAAATGTCACTTTCATGCTACATATAAGTAAATACGGCCCATTACTAGCGGAACCTTGAACTATCAAGACTGCTTTTCGCGTTACCTGTCCATAGAAATACAACATTTTGATTAAAGTTCCTGTTCAAGCACTTTTTCTCCTCAAATTATGTGTAAAATGTGGTTTCAAAGAGTCCCTCTTGCGCTAAGATCTATGAATCCGTTGTTAGTGTAATTTTGATATCAAATCACCCTTTCCTTGTTAACTGTCCCTAAAAATACGACTTTCTGATTAAAATTCCAGTTAAATATATCCTCACTCCCGGTTACTAGTGCTAGATTGCCCTTCAATTAGTCCTTTTACATTAATCATCCATACAAATACTAATCTTGGGATAGTTTTCGCCTTAAATGGGTCTTAAGACATATGTTGGCACTTCTTTTACACATTAATTCTATCTCTGAGACACTAAACTATTAATAAAACTCGATAATAGAGTAAATTCGGCTTAACAATGGGGTCGGAAGCGATGTCGCACATTTCTTGTATGCCTTACTTAGTTTGAGTTCTGCGGTGTACCATACTGAGAAAATCTACTATTAGGATTTAGAAACGGGTCTGAATACATAGAGTACACTTTTTTGAATACTTAATTTCAGATCCGAATCACAAAATTTCACATATTTCGTTATCTCACGCTGTTCGATTACTCAAAATAGCGGTTATGGACTCTTGTATATTCATATATGGAGAAAGATACATTCATATACTTATATCTAGAAATAGTTAGAGATAGTTATAATTAGTTATATGAATATCGATAAATAAGTCATATCGGTAGATATAATTATTTATATACATATTTAAGTAAGTGCAATATATTTTGATATCACATATGGAACCATTCCGTTTTCCGTCTTACGCGTCTGTCCTTGTTTTGAAGCATAGTCTTTCTTGGAATAAAGACAGATGAATTCATGTTACATCTCTTCGTGATGTTCCATCCAGAACTGAAATGATGTTCGTTAAATTGACAAAACTGAAAAAAAGGTAAAAGCCACCAGATGGCAGACTATTACGCAGCGACAATTAAGATGTCTGTTCAGCATCAGCAATCTCTCCCCAACTCAATCGTTGTGCGAAAATCTTTAATACTTCCTGTTCTCATAGGGTCAAACGGGTTAGGCGAGGAAGAGCAGGGCTGACAAGTGACGTTTTTAATAAGACAAGAGTGCTTCAAAGGCCAGAGGCGTGCTTTTAATTGAGGTGGAAATGACAGAAACTCGAATTATGGGGTGCAGATGGGTGATATCTGCGGACAAATCAAGAAGTTTCTACTGCGTTTTTAATTGATTACAGAGATACGTATATTAATTGGAGGGAAGTGGGAAATATAGTAGATGACTTTTTTCTTTCTTTAAACTACAGAAGGGGAGTGAGGAAAAACGTTTCCAGCATATGGAAAAACTTCTGTCCATTTATTTATTTATTTATGCGCCTATCACAGAGCAATTGCTCCAATGAAGATACATTGTTATCTAGTACAATCAGTGTTTAAAACAATATACATTTTACATGCAATCATAAGGTATTATGTATATGCTGAAAACATAAGCAACTTTGCCTAATGCATACTGCAACTGCATACTGCAAACTCAAAATTCAGGTAATAGAATACAATACAATTATACACAATACACACACACAGACTCGCACACACGCACTCACACACACGCCCAGACATAATTAGACTATATCTATTCATGAAAAAATAATAAGACGAAAAAAATATTAGAGAAGAGACAAGTTGTACATAGGAGAATATATAAATATAGTATACATTTAACATAGATTATGAATTCTTGATATTCTAGAAATTAAATGAATAATAAAGAATGAAAAACGGTATTAAACACACATAATTAAGTTTCAAAACAAAGGATACACATGGAAACTTCACCATTGTAATTGTTAACCTAATACTCATTCCATATTTCTACCATTGTTTTCTAAAGAAAATACAACTGTTTTCTTAAAATCTTTTATTTTCATACAAAAATCTAGATTGTAATTAACTTTTATAATTTCGGTATGTTCATAACATAGTATCATCATGGGAGAATTTTTATGTAAAATTGTTTTAAACTTTGGTATATAGAAAGGAAGTCTAACTCTTAAAATAGCCCGTTTACTGTTGAAGTTCAAGGCTTTTAGTAGCTGAGAACAATCTATTTTCGAATTTATTAATTTATATAATAAAATTTGACCTTGAGTAAACCTTCTACTCTCCAAACCAGATATTTTAAATTCATTTAATAAATATTTGTAAGATATTCGTTCTTTGTATGCAGATCTTCTATATCTCTTATAGTATAAATATTTTTAAAATTTACCTTGTTTCTTCTCAATTTTATTAATATACGTTTTGTATTCTGGAAACCAGACAATATTATTATATTCAATCTTAGTTCTAACTAATGTATTCAACAATGTTACGGTTGCTTCTACACTTTTAAACTCCTTTGTGTTTCTTATTACAAAGCCTAATAATTTGTAACCTTCATTTAAAATATAATTACAATGGGGTATAGATGACAACTCATTGTCCATGACTATACCCAAATCTTTAATTTTATTTTTTCTTTCAATACTGGTACCATTTATTGAATAATTAAAGTAGACACTGACTTTTTTTCTAGAATAAGTAATCGTACAACACTTGTTCAAGTTAAAATATAACTTATTCTCTTTACTACAATCATAGCAACTATCTATGTCCATTTGTAGCAATACTTTGTCTTGTTCAGTAATTATTTCTTTATATAACTTCAAATCATCCGCAAACAACATACGAGGGTAAGTCAAAAATTATCCGCAATTTAGCTATAACTTTTCTTACATTGTTCATACTGAATTCTGTCCTAGTTTATTTTATTGTTATGATGTTGCGGTCCTGCTATGAAAGTTTGATCCTAATTCCTCCATTTGTCTTCCTTTTGTTTCAGATAGATCATGGCCGCTCCATTAGAAGTTTGCACCAAAGAGGAACAACGAGAAGTGATCCGGTTTTTGTGGTCGGAAGGTGTATCAGGGGCCAAAATCCATCAAAGACTTTCGGCACAATACGGGAACAGTGTCTTGCCACAGCGGAGTGTCTACGAATGGATTGAAATATTCAAAAATGGTCGCAGAAGTGTTACGCATGAGGAAGGAGCCGGACGACCATCTACTGCCACAAATGATGACAATATTGAGCTTGCACGTGACATTGTTCTGTTAGACAGACGAGTGACTATTGATGAAGTGGCACATCGTCTGCAAATTAGTCATGGTTCTGCCTACGAAATCATCCACAACAGACTTGGGTTTCATAAAGTCTGTGCAAGATGGGTCCCAAAACATCTCACAGTGTTGCATAAACAAACGCGCATGGACATCTGCCAAAAACATTTGGATCGCTATGGTAACGAACGTGACGGCTTCTTAGACAGAATCATTACTGGTGACGAAACGTGGATCCATCATTACGAGCCGGAGAGTAAACGGCAGAGTATGGAATGGAAACATCCACAATCGCCCAGCATGAAAAAGTTCAAAACCCAACCATCCGCAGGAAAACTGATGCTTACCGTTTTTTGGGACGCAAAAGGCCCAGTACTAGAGCATTATCAGGAGAATGGCACAACAATAAACAGTTTGCGTTACAGTGAGATGCTTACTGACAAGCTAAAGCCTACAATTCGAAGCAAACGCCGAGGACTACTGTCCAAAGGTGTTGTGTTGTTGTACGACAATGCCCGTCCACATACTGCTGCCCACACTGCTGAAACGCTCCGGAAGCTTAAATTTGAAGTAATGGCTCATCCTCCGTATAGTGCTGATCTTGCCCCTTCTGACTACCACTTGTTTGGTCCACTCAAAGAGGCATTAAGGGGCCGTCGATTCACCTCGGCCAAGAAGTGAAGGACGCGGTACATGCGTGGCTCGCTGCTCAGCCGACAACCTTCTTTTCTGAGGGCATCAGAAAGCTTGTGCAACGATGGACTAAGTGCGTTGAAAAGCAAGGAGACTATATTGAAAAATGATGTTAACGTAAGTTTCCTATTTATATTGCAAGAAATTTATAGCTACATTGCAGATAATTTTTGACTTACCCTCGTACATTGTACAGTTGTGACTCACTTTGGCAAATCATTAATAAGTATTAAAAAAAGTAACGGTCCCAATTTTGAGCCTTGTGTTACTCCAGATTGTACCTTATAAATATATGAATTTTCGCACTTATATGTTACGAATTGTTCCCTGTTATTTAAATATAATAATATCAATTTCAATAAATCGTTAGATATTCCAAATGTAGCTAATTTTTTCATTAAGATACCATGGTCAAGCTTATCAAATGCCTTTACAAAATCAAAATGTACTGCATCAACAATTTCACCAGAATTTAGAGCTTCAGATATATATTGTGTATAACAAACTAAATTAGTCGATGTAGATCTCCCGGAAATAAATCCATGTTGACTTACAGACAAATAAGGTTTCACATGATGATACAGCTTTTCATAGATTATATGTCCAAATACCTTTGCTGGCGAACTAATTAACGAGATAAGTCTATAATTTTCTAAGTCGTTATAATATTTCCGCGCAAGCCTTATATATATATTGGCTGGAATCATATCAGGCCCCTCGATTTTTTGGTTTAACTTCCTCAAGGGGCCTAATGCATTCTTGATCATTAATACTACTACTAATAACCAGACAATCCAGAATCATTGTATGTGGTAAGTTGTCTGTGGAATTAACAAGACTACTATCATCGTATACCGAACTAAAATAGTCTGCAAATGCGTTTGCTATTTCCGATTTTGTTGTTAATGTTTGTCCATTATATTTCATGGTATTACTACAATTCTGTTTGTTCCTTTTAATTTTCATGTACAACCAAAAACCGTTAGTATTTATTCTTAGATCACTTTCAATATTTCTAATGTTATTTCTATTGCTTGTCTGCAAGTGGACTCTACACGACTAACGTAAAGAAAGCGCTTAACTTCATGTTCTTCAGAGCAGCGTTCGGGGAAAGGTTGCAAGTTCGAGTCCTGCTTCCGGCCATCCACATTGAGGTTTCCGCAACTTTATCGTATATCTTCCTCATTCCTTAGGAAATTTATAATAGTGCAAGATAAAGCATCAGAGTAAATTCAATGAGTGTCCATTATAGGGTGTACATAAAGTAAACACGCTTGCTTATAATCATAAAGCAAATATTAAAATAGAGATAATTATTTGATTAAATTATAAAAGACAATGAGAATATAAGGCGCTAAGTTTAATATGAATACAGTGTTTGGAGAATAAAGTGGGTACCATGTCCATAAACGATTGTTTAACATATTATTATAGCGGCTCGTTGCATAGAATATACACTGTATAGACAAAAAAGTGGGTTACCATATTAAACATCAATTTGTAATATATTATTATCGTCGCTTCCTGCATAAATCGTAATTAATACTATAATTTAAGATACTTGATATGCATACAATGTCGATCTCATAAAAATCTCATGCAACGTAGGTTGTGATCGCATACATGAAAGCCACCTTAAGAAAATTGGTTGCTACATGCAACGCACGCGGCGATCGCGCGCGTATGTAGCCGCCCTAAGAAAATTCCGATTGTTGTAGGATTAATACTACCTACTTCTGAGTATGTACTTGAGAATAACGTAAGTATCCCAAAAAAATGCAAAATTTCTCGTTTCCGCACTAGATAGTAAATGAACGTGGATGGAAGGAACAATTGTTAGATTTATTGTTGAATGCATTCAGTGTGACTGGGCCTAAATCAATTGTGACTGAATAAACGTACTTACTTCTTGCCTTGATTTTTTTCAATCGAAATTAAAACCATATATTTGAATTACATAAAATGTAGGTCCTATGAAGGTATCAACGTAATCTGAATTTTTCCTGAGAATCTGTGTCCTATACAAAGGTAGTAAACAAAAATGTAGAAGCTGATTTTCAACTGCAAGCTAAATTTTTTGTAGCTTTTGCCCCTTCCAGGGGAAAGAAATGCAATTGATAAATGAAATTAAATCAAATTATTTTTGGTTTATTAGTTATTTTTTTTCGAACGCTATAAATAAATCTTCTAATGTTTAATTGATTGAATTGTTATTAATGTCCGAAACAATCTACTGATCTTGTAAGGAGGGGACCTACATTAGTCTCTGAACCACTTTGTTGAACAGACTCCCACGGGACGAGAGTCCTTGACCATGTGCACTAAAATATTGTTCTTATCTCTGTACTCGTTTTGCGAATCATAATTTCTATAAAGTTATGTTATCACGCCTCTGTCCTTTCGGCTTTTATTAGCAGATACAGAGAAGTAAGCTCATATGTGTTTATAGCTCTTAGCTGCTCATCTCTTGTTCAGCATAATTTAGTCATTAAAATGTTATTCTTGTTCTGAATAATATACAAATGTATATATTATTATGTATGTACCTAGTGACCGTTGCCCGGTTGGTAGAGCGGGTTGGCTTAACATTCGAAAGGTACTGGGCAAAGGTAAAGGCACGATGCAAGTAGCCATCCATCCTGACTGAGGTTTCTCGAGGGTTTTTCCTCAGCATCGTCAGACAAATTCCGGGATATGTCCTGGCCGTTTATCTTCCAACATCCACCCCCCACGCTATTTCGGGTGAGCCTAAGATGCTTAAAGGTCATATATAATTTCTATTCAATTAATTCTTACAAATTTATGTATAACTGCATGATTTCGCTGATTTTTTGTAGATCTCCTCAAAGACAGCAGCAGATGATAATATAGCTCTTGCCTCTCATTTACCGACGTGCAAATGAATAGTATATATTAAATTATAAATGGTTCGTTGTTTACGTCTCCAAAGTAACTGAGAAATTTCATGACTAGCAAGGAAACCAACAATGACACAATATAGAAATAGATTTAAATTTCATTAGAAGAAACTACATCGTATAGAAAGGTCATATACAAAAACAAAAAAAACTGCCGAATTCAACTGTAAGGACCCGAGAAAGGGGCTGGAATATTGCTGCGAAATGTACAAAAAGTGTTTGTTTGTTTATCATTACATCAACAGAAGTCAAAGTTCAGGCAAATTAGCAATGAGAATGAAAAAAAACTCAAACAGGAATTAAAATTGGTGCAAATATTCAGAAAAATGCCCCGAGTGATATACTGAAAGCCCCCCCAAATCCCAGCGGAGGAAATTTTTTATGACGTCATCAATATTGCGGCTTCTTCCAAACGAGTTACCCAGATAAAATAACGATGTCTTCGTTACGGTTCAACGTAGAGATGTAATTCTGGCGACATGTTAAAGAACATACACAAGACAGTTTTATGTAGAGACACAATTTTCTATAAAACACATACATTTCGAGATATTTAGTTCTAAATTCTAAAATTTAGAAAAGTATTTTTCCTTTTCAATTTTCAACTTTAAATTTCTCGTAAACGACGATGAATATAAAAATTTTACCTGAAATTAACATAAAATAGCATTATGTTAGCTTTCATACGGTGCCTTTATATTTACTGTATCTACTAAATTGTGCGAGTATTTCGGTTTTATAGCCAACGATTCGAATGTGCCACGAAACAGACTCACTAAGGACGAGTTTCACTGATAAAAAAAAACTATATCTCCGTCACAATTGAACGTATACAAATAACTTTGGTGTCGTTTTAAACAACTAAGAAAGGAGATTATTTTATGTAGATAAACAAATGTTCGTATAGAGCATACGTTTAGATATATTCGGCTCTAAATCCAAAAAAATAAAAATAAAAATAAAAGTTTCTGTTTCTCAACTTCCAATCTTAAATATGTAACGAGGAATATAAAAAAATCACCTCAAACAAACCTAAAAGAGAATTTTGTATGCTTTGTTATGATAAACATGCTAACGCTATTGTTGTGTAAGTTGTATTAGAACACCTTATTGGAAGATAAGTGTAGTCTCGTATTGCAAGGGCAATTAACACTCTCTAATGGACTTCTAGGATGCCACTGAGCGTTATTTATCAGAGTTTTCACTAAAGTTTACCTCCCCTATCGCTAATTTGTCCAGGCAAATAAAGATACTTATCGTGTCATATGATATAAAATAAAACTAGGTGATATTCTTGATATTTTCTACTTTGTATCAGAACGGATTATATACGGCGTGATCAGTGCTTTTGTGACTTGGGTTTACTAAAAGGTCTGTGGTGTTCACTTGACAGCCTTATTTTCAATTAATATTAACTGCTGCATTTGAAGAGAGAGAGAGAGAGATTTATAAATACGTAGCAAATATTGTTTCATTTTAACTTTAACTTTAATTTAACTTCTGTATGCATCAGGCGAATGTCAGAAGAATTGCCAGTCGACATGCCTTGTTAAATTCGACCAGTCTTTGTATATTAAAGCCATTGAGATCGTTCACAGAACAGGGTTAGTGGCAAACTGTCAAAGGTGATTCTGAGATTTGGCGGTTTCATCTGTTGATGTCATTTATATAACGGACGGCAGTGGGTTAATTGACCTTTGGAAATTTGTCTACGCAGCAAATACAGTAAAGCACATGATGAGTGGACACGCATATCCTAGAGCAGTGCAAGCACATCTTACACACTCTGCATTAGCATTGGTCATTCTGGATGAAGTATCTGTTATCAGATCTCAAAATGATCATCTCTCCGAACTGATACGTAAATTCATCACAGAGCCATACATGATTCAAATCATTTATTGGAGGATGACGAAGAAAGCACAGTAATCCAGAGCATAAAATCAGAGGTGGAAAAGTTTCTGCAAGATCTACCCCGTCGTAGACGCACAAGTAAGCTTTGGAGATAGTACTTCAACCAAGTCAGTATTCTTCGTCAGGTCACTACATCTGGAATGTGTTGAAATGATTCCTTATTTCCACGCAGCTGGGCATCTTGCTTATGCAAAATCAGCCATATGTACTTGCAGCAGATGACTAACCTCAAGAAAAAGATGACAACAGGAATTTCAGCAGTT
Source organism: Lepisma saccharinum (assembly GCA_022664845.1). Taxonomy (NCBI): domain Eukaryota; kingdom Metazoa; phylum Arthropoda; class Insecta; order Zygentoma; family Lepismatidae; genus Lepisma; species Lepisma saccharinum. The sequence continues at coordinate 10,807 of JAGDQP010011721.1, forward strand.
TGCCAGAAATTGATATTTCACAATCAGACGTACGGATAAATTTTGGTCTGGTATGTGTGGTCTGATATGACAGTGGAGCAGACATTAATAAGTTTCATAAAAAGTGAGGGATGGTTAACACATAGAGGTCTCACTGATAGTGTCCTGTCACGGTGTATACTTTCAATAACCGCTGTGAACATGAGTGTGTGCATAGGAAAATTCTCTGGACGATTCTTCCAGACCAGTGAGCAACATATCGAATTACGCAAATCTCGATGATATTGAGATGACAATTATTTGGAGAAGTTTGTAGATTGGTTAGACTGCACCTAGCATCTCCCGTTCAGCCAGAACTTATGTCCATTGCATCAGGACTGACAGGACTGAAAGGACACTGATTGTGCCTGTGCTGATGTTGTTGGAAGAGTATTGAGGCAGAGAGTAGCACGAGTTAGTTTCGGTGATTTAAAGACCAAGCGAAAGGACAAAGTGATTTCACTATCAACTGCAACAGCAGCCATCAGAATATCAGATGAAATTATGCTTGTGAACAGTTCTCAACTATTTAATCGTATACTATGTGTCAAAAAATCAGATGAAGAGCTTCCTCAATGCCTACAATATGAACCATCCCCTTATCCTTTGTTATTGTTTGCGGAAAGAAAATAAATCAGAGCTATATAGTATATTTAAAGCAGAATCTACCAATAACGGAGGAATGACAACAAACCACTTTGTCATTGATGAAGGTCATCTTTTACACAGAGTAGTATGGCCTCAATGCGCGACTTATAACGAAGTATACCAATTGTATTTATCTTATGTACCCACTACAGCAGTAATAGTACTCTTGTCTTCGATGGTTACGTCAACACTCCACGTACAAAATCAGCTGAACATTTGCGTCGATCAAGGTTAGGTTCGTGTGTAGACATAATGCTCTAGAGGGGCATCAGTACATCAAGAGAATTTCGTCACCAACGCTCACAACAAAATGCGACTAATAGCACAGTTGCTTCAGAAACTCGTAGATGCCGGTATAACAACAAAACAGGCAGATGGTGATGTAGACACCCTCATTGTGGGCATTGCTGTCGAGTTAACGTCACGTGGTATGGACAATATGTGTTGTGGGTGAAGATGTGGATCTTCTTCTTATTGCATTTATCCATTCATCCAAAAACATCCTCTTCTCAAAAGTAGGTAGAGGTCAAATACCATCTCATAGGTATAGTTCTCAACAACTTCAACAGGAGATTGGTGCAATGAAGACGTTACTGCTTTTCCTACACGCTGTTACAGGGTGCGACACTACATCTGCCTTGTTTCGACAGAGTAAGGAAAAGACCTATACTACGTTATCTCAGCGTTTGGACTTAGAGACAGTGGTATCCTATTCAATGACTATGGAGTTTCACATGACACCTTTCAAAAGCAGGAGAACAGTTTCTGCTAGTTTCTTACGGGGTATCACACAATGTAACATCCCTGAATGAATATCGCTACCATGCTTTTGCATAAGCAGTTGCTCGTGCCGCAGTACGTACTGAAATACAGTTAGCTGCACTTCCACCTACATCTGAAGTTGCATATCAGCATAATTTACATGTGTATGACCAAGTTCAAGCATGGTATGGATGTTGCCTGCCAGCCGAAAACTGGAGTTGAAAGGTTGATGGAAATATTCTGGTTCCTGTTAAACCAGACAAGTCTCCAGCTCCAAACAATATTCTTAAACTTGATCACTTGTAATTGTAATACTACATGCGTACGCTTATGTGAATGCAGACGAGCAGCTATTAGGTGCACAGTAATGTGGGGACATTGTCATAGAACTGCCTGTTTTAACTCTGAAAGAGGGGAATAGGAGTATTCTCTAGGCCCTAATGGTAACATTATCGATCTGAACACAGATAACCGAACGTACCTGGACATGGATGAAATATGAAATTTATAGTGAGAAACGTGTAGTGAATGTGCCTATCCTACATAAAGTAATTAAATGTCCTTTCTATTCTTTGTTGTTTGAAACGACACCAGGGTTATTTATATATGCTCAATCGTGACGGAGATATCGTTCTTTTACCAGTGAAACTCGTCCTTAGGGAGTCTGCTTCATTGGCATATTCGACCGTAAATCGTTGAATATAAAATCGAACATACAGTAAATATAAAGGCACCGTACGAAAGTTTATATAATGCTCTTTTATGTTAATTTCAGGTAAAATATTTATATTCCTCGTCGTTTACGAGAAATCAAAATTGAAAAGGAAAAATGTTTTTCTAAATGCTAGTATTTAGAGATAAATATCTCTAAATGTTTGTGTTTTATGGAAAATTCTGTCTCTACATAAAACTGTTTTGTCTATGTTCTTTAAAATGATGCCAAAATTACATCTCTATGTTGAACTGTAACGTAGATAGGGTCTATCGTTATTTTATCTGGGTAACTCGTTTGGCGGAAGGCAATATATTAATGACATCATAAAAGTTTTTCCTCCGCTGGGATTTGCGGGGACTTTTAGTATGTCACTCGGGGCACTTTTCTGAACATTTTCACCAATTTTTATTTCTGTTCGAATTTTTTCATTCTTAGCCCCCAAAAGTGATAATTTACATGAGCTACCACTTCTGCTTCACTTTCACCCTGGAATAAAACAGTGGTCGGTTGTAACGTCCTCTCCCATACCGTATCACTCCTCGCCAGAGACGTATTAAAGAGGACCCCCCCCCCCAATTTTAGTTTTTCTTTTTTATTTTAAAACTTTACCCCCAGACACGCCCCCAGTATCAGATTTGCAATTCTGCCGCCTGAAGGCAACCAAGGATTTTCCCCACCTTTTTTAACATGTACTGTGGGCTGAAAAGGTACTGCAATTGAAGAGTCATCGATAAATTGATTGCGTAAGTGTGTTTCTACTTGACTGCTTGAAAATAAATAGGTAATGATAAATAAATAATAAATACCAAGCTCTAATTTAACCCAAAAAATTACAATGTTCACATCGCAATGCTCTTAATGCAGAATAGTAAAATTTGAGAGCAGCTACTTATAGAGACTAATTTAGGTATCTGAGTTCGTACAACACTCATCATAATATCACTCCATCTACTTGATAAGGTTTCTTCGAGAGTTTTTTAAAATGCGTTGAATATTATACCAAAGGTACGAAAAGCATTAAAAATTATCCATGTCAGAAATTAAAGTATTATCGTAGTTCCATTGATGCCAAATCTTTAAATTTGAACCGAAAATGTGGAAAAGAGTTTACTCAAATTCATGCAATTCTGGTACCATCTGTTGTGCACAAATCCTGTGTGTAAATCAATTTCAAATAATGCTAAATCGATTATAAAATCATTCATACTAATGTATATTGGTCCTCAGTTCTTTATATTGTATTCTTATAACGAAGTTTAATGTTAATATCCCAAAATTGAGTAGTCGCAAACAGAAAAATTAACATTGCAAGGGAGTACTTTAAAATGTATATATTCAATTTATGGAAATGTATCGAACATATAATATGGTATTAATTGTAGCAGGTACTTTATAAATAGGAATTATAATAAAAATTTCCGATTTTAATTATTTTTCTCAGTGTTTGTGTGAAGTTGTTTCAAGAACAAGGGAGTATATATAACTTCATGTTTGATTAAGAAGTTCATTACTTATCAGCTAAGCGTAATCTGTTATTATAATTCTCACTTACAATTTCTCACAACTTTGTCCGAATTTCACATCAATTATAAAGAAGTTTATTCATCAATTGAAAATCTGTTTTCCTTCTTTAGTCAATTGAAAACAGTTTATTATGTTGAGCCAAACGAAAGGTGTGAAAAACTAACTAGTGTCTATCACATAGATTTTGATTATGGTGATCTCTTAAATTAATGCAAACATCTTAACTATTACATAACTCTTTATAAGAAATTGTGATACTTTTCCTGAGTTGTATAGAAAAATAACTGCAGGTAATTTGAAATCTACATCTACAATTGCACTCAGTGTTCTTGTACAGCTATGGACATAAAGATTGTCGCATGTCTATAGCTGACAATTCTTCTTTCAAAAATAAATATATTGAAACGTCGTATAAATTCGCTGACTTACAGTGATAACCAGAATTAAGTCACGTATTTGTGTGAACAATATTGTCCTGATAGCCAAATAATGGTGATATACAATAAACTTAAATTTTGTGACGAAAAAATTCTAAGCCCAAAAATCGCACCAAGTTGGAAAGTTCCCTCATTTTTTCCCCGGAAAGGGAAATTTTGGTAACCCAAGGGGAATCTTTAATACTAGGATTTTGGTAATAAACACTTGAAGAATTTAATGTAGACAGGAAATATTAACGATATAGATTAGATTTAGTTGTATCTAAAATTCATAGTCATATTTGTTTCTTTAAATAATGTGACTCAACTTTGGTTCCATAAACCAAATTATTATAAATGAACGTCAAATGAGCCATTTTCGAGAAGTTAGAAAGCATCCAATTTACTAATGACCATCACTGCCCTCTGTAACTGAATGAACTACATGATTGGATGCTGTTGTTTTTATTTCAAATTTAAGTATGCATACAGTGCAATATTAATAAAATGTTTTAATTATAGAAAGTGATATAATAGAAAGTTTATTATAAATGTTCTTGAAATGTTTGTTGGATGGCTAATAAAACTCTCATTTCTTATAAATTTCTTCAAACCAGCGTGATGGAAATCTAGCCTATTAGCTTAGGGCAGCGGTTTCCAAACATTTGACATATTGAGGAATGTCTTTGTGTACATGCATTTTAAGGAAAATTTAAGCCAGCGAAAATTTTAACTCCCCCCCCCCCCCGAAATTTGGTCATTTTAGTAAAATTAATATAAGAAATACGTAGGTTCTTTCCGCAACAAATACATAGACTAAAGAGATAAGCGAACGCTCGAACTCAAAATAAATAGCAAACCTACTATCATTTACAAACTATTGCAGAACTCCAGAGATCAGTGGCGGCGTAAGGCAATCTGGTGCAAGTCAACTTGATGTCCGTTCGCGAACACAATCGTGAGTGCATGCTGCTACTGTAAGCCCCGCGGGAAAATTCACTTGTCAAGACAGATATATTCTCGCTCACTCGCCGTAACCTATACGTAAAAATGGTTTCTTAGAATGTGGAGGGTCCTGCTTAACAGCTATTACTGGCAAGCGCACAAATAAAGAGTTCTGAGACGGTATAGTTATTATCACCGACCACCATTGATGTGCTCCATTGAGTAATTTTAACAAGCAATTATTCACTTGTGTCGGCGATCGGCGGGGGCGCCGCTAGCTCCCTTTGCGCTTCCACTGCCAGAGATATTTAGTTGCCTCCTGAAAACTCGAAAATTTTCCGTAATAACGAATGTAATGTGCCTATAAAGTTACCGTAACAATAAACGTATGGTAGCAAGCAAGCAACGTTGTCAGTGTATGTTGATTTCCAAAAGGCCCACATTTGTGAATTACTGAATTATTGTCATTAAATATGTTTCAACATTCAAGTAATTAGTAATGCAACATTGCTAGTGCGTAGGAAATTATTATTATGTATTATTATTATTTGCATGTTTGGTAAACATAAATCCATGGTTTCTCAGTTGGTAAATTAAATTAATTAGTGCCAACTAAAGAAAGTAGCAGAGTAGAAATACTGTAAGAAAGACTGAATTTCAAGATGGCCACCATGGTGCCACGTAGTCGAGTGGTTTGGCAAGTAGTTTGTGCTTGGAGGTGGCTGCTGACGTCAGCGGGGGATGATTGAACAAGGCTATGAGTGAAATGTGGGTGGGAAAAGGAATTACGCAATCGTTATTGCAGAAAAGATTGAATTCCAAGATGGGCGCCATGGAGCATCGTAGTCCAGTGGTTTCGCAAGTGGTTGATGGCCTAGAGCTGACGTCAGCAGGGTGAATGAACAAGGCTATGAGTGAAATGTGGGTGGGAAAAGGAATTACGCAATCGTTATTGGAGAAAAGACTGAATGTTAAGATGGCCGCCATGGTGCGTCGTAGTCCAGTGGTTTCTGGTAAAAGGTATTATGCAATCGTTTCTGCAAGAAAGTCTTAATTTTAAGATGGCGCGGATTGAGCAATGTAGACGGGTGGTTGCATATGTAGTTTATAAGATCATTGAGACGAGGCAAGATAGAACAAATTGTTAATTTTTGATGGAACCAGCCCCCCACTAAGCACCCGTCCCGGACGCGAGACAAGATATAAAAAAAGTTGTTTGATGTCATTGACGCAAAGCAAGATAGAACAAGTTCCCCTGCAGCCACCCCTGGGTACGTTCCTGTCTGTCTTATACAGAATATTAAAATGATGCTAGTGAAAAAAGCGAGACAGAAACGTTGTTTGCAACTCACTTTAGAAATCAGTAAGACATGAACATAAAAAAAAAGATTGATTTTCTTTAATTCTCACTACGATAGCAGCATTAGCACCTTACTTTAGAAACTAACTCACTGTTAGTTGAATGTAACTATCACGTGTTTGCTTACTACGGAGCTAACAGCTATAGCAACAGAAATTTACCATGTGGTTTTGTAAGAAACTAGTCTTGGAAACTACGTCATGAAGACAATTTTCCCCCGTTGAGTGGAAATTCCAGATGACGACATTCCAGCCTAATTGTATATGGTCTGAATGCAGCCAAGCAAAGAGGAGGAAGTACCCAAGTTCACTCGTGCTTGAAAAAAGCATGTTTTTCTTAATACACCTGATTGATTTTATCAACATTATAAGTACTGAAGCTGATAAAACATGAAAAAATGTGTAGATTGATTGACACTCTGAATGCTTGAGAGGAGATCAAACATGTATCGTCAATAAAGCTATGAGCATTTAAAAATTCCAGAAACAAATGAAGTTAAAATAATTGATTGTATCTTTCACCTTAACAGAGCATGGAATTTTGGGGAAATACATTTCGTCATTGAAAGTGGATGTTTGCTTCATCAGCGTGAAAAAAAACTTGTGATGACATGATTCTCTGACGTGGTCGAGTGTGTAGGCTGGTTGATCAGGTCAACATAGATTCGTTGACTAGCTCATTTTCAGTGAAGGCAAGCATTTTACATTTAGGTTGGGTAATGGGGAGCGAGTATTTACTTTTACTCCAAATCTGAATATAAGCTTATTGTAGAACAAGACCCTATCATTCGTGTTCTTACTTAGCACACCGTGAACATCCTATTTGTTTAAGAGTGAGGATTTTGTAGGTGAATCTTCTGCGAGACATTTTGGTAAGACTATTTTCTTTTTTAGAGAGTTTGGATGTTGAAAGGGTGGAGACAGACTTTGAAACATGCTGCCGTTTTGAAAAAATGATAAACAACTTTGTTAGGCCTAATTTTAAAACAGTTTTTATTTCATTAGTTGTAATTGAATGTTGTTTTTGAATTTATTTTTAAGGTCTTTAGGTAATTTTGGCTCGGTTCGAATACATGTTTCTCATTCTGCAAAGACGATAATCATCATTGTTAGGTCTAATTTTAAAATAGACTTTTCTTTCTTACATCCAATTTCAATATGTGGGCAATTGCATTTTGCTTTTGAATTTAATTTTTAAGGCCTTTAGGTAATTTTGGCTCAGTTCGGATACATGTTTCTCATTCTGGAAAGACGATAATCATCATTGTTAGGTCTAATTTTAAAATAGACTTTTTGCCGGCCGGGTGGTCAAGCGGTCTGCGACGGTAGGCCATCGGCTCGAAGGTCCTGGGTTCGAGTCCCGGCAGGGGCATGGGTGTGGATTTTAACTGACTGTAAATAGGTGCATCGTGAAGAGCCGAAGTCCAAAATTACTAGACTGGCCCATATAAAAATAAAGTTTTTAAAGTTTTTTTAAAATATACTTTTCTTTCTTACATCCAATTTCAGTATGTGGGCAATTGCATTTTGTTTTTGAATTTAATTTTTAAGGCCTTTAGGGAAGTTTGGCTCAGTTCGGATACATGTTCCCATTGTGGAAAAAACGATAAGCATCATTGTTAGGTCTAATTATAAAACAGACTTCTTTCAGTACTAGCAATTGAATTTTGCTTTTTGAATTTAATTTTAAGATCTTTAGGGAACTTTGGCTCAGGCCGGTTGGATGAATTGGTGGAATGAAGAAAGTGGGAACACTGAGAAAACCCACGCATGGTTTATTTTCAATAACATTTGCGTTCTGGTAGTACGATAATATTAGGCTTCATTTTCTTTGACACTTGCCTTGTGCTAGTACGATAATATGATGGTTAATTTTCAGTAACGCATGCATTGTGCGAGTACGATAATGTTAGGGTTCTATTCCAATGACTCTTGTCTTGATTAAATATTATACGTAAATTTTAAAGGGCTAATTTTCATTCACTCTTGCGTTAAGGAAATTTCAAACACGCTTTGAGTATTTGTTTGCGTTGACAATTCCAAGAAATGTTAGGGCTAATTTTCAGTGAGTTTGAGAACATTGAGGAAATTTCAAACAGCCTTTGAGTATTTGTATGTGTTGAAAATTACAAGAAATATCAGTGGTAAATTGATGAGGTTTTTTTACTGTTTTTACCTTAGGAAGAAAGTGAATATGTGAAGCTAATTGTCTAGTTAGGGCTAAATATTGATGAAACTTTGTTTTTAATTTCAGATTACAATTTGGTGTAAGAGAAAGGCCAGTTCTTTGTGATCCTGGTTGTAAGAGGGGCGAGTTTAGTGAGAGGCTTGGAGTGAATTCAGACAATTAAATTAAGGTAAATAGATTTTTTGATAATGCAATGTTCTTTTATTAATGAATGTTAACTTAATGATGTATGAGAAATGGTGGGGCGAGGGGTAAAGATGATATATTTTGAAAATACTTTATTACTTTCTTTTGAGTGATTTTACTTATAGGAAATGACTGAATATGTGAACCTAATTATCTAATGAGGGGTAAATATTCATAAAAGTTTATCTTTTTTCATTTCAGATTTCAGCGTGGTGGTTGAAGAAAGCACAGTTTCTAGCTTTTCCTGATTTTCTTCAGAAAGCACGTGTTTAGTGAGGACTTCCTGTAAAGTCAGACAACTGAATTGAGGTAAATATATTTTCTCATCATGGATTGATTTATCATTGGTCATTGTTCTTATATTTAAATATTAGACCAATGTAGTTTCATGGAACTTATAAAATAACACTTCAGCTGGGAAAGTTTATAACGTAATCTTGCTCTATGGTAGTATTATGTGATATTTTAACGAATGCTCGATCAAGGTAGTATTATTGGAATGATGTTCTCATCTAAGATTTTATAAAGGAAATTGTAGTTGTATAAAAAATGTTGATTTTAAAGTAAAAATTAGTTTTCACCTATTATTTATGTAACCATGAATTGTGTGGGAAAGTTTATAAAGTAATCTTGCTCTATGGAAGTATTATGTAGTGTTTTTTTATGAATGTTTGATCAAGGTAGTATTAGTGGAATCATGTTCTCATCTAACATTTTATAAAGGAAATTGTAGTTGTATAAAAATCTTGATTTTAAGAGTAGAAAGTAAAGAGTTTTCAGCTATTATTTATGTGACCATGAATTGGACTTGAACATTATTTTTATTACAATTTCATTTGAATAATCTTTCTTCTAATATCATTGATTAAGCTAATTCGTGTAAGCATTCATATCCATTGAGCAGTATCTATTTCAGTTATTTGTATTGTCTTTGGTAAATGGATAATAATACTAATGTATTGTTTTTATACTTTTTTTCAGCAATATGAGCGAATTCAAGAACGCCGTTGATACTCTCTTAACATCTAAAGCTGAAGTGGGGTATGGAGATAAGAAGACAATGCTGGAGACCTGGAGACAGGTATGTAATTATTCAGTCAATGGCTGCCTTCCCACTATATCCAAGAAACTTTGTGAACAATCCGGGGGGATGAAGACATCTGTAGACGTATTTTGGCTGCGTGTGAGAGCAAAGAAGATATGGTTAATTTATTTATGGGTAGATTTTTCACTAATGATGAAATTGTTCGAATGGGGGGCAGCATTATTCCATCTTCCTAGATCCAGTGGATGAGGAAGGAGGGAGAGTAGTTGAACCTGTTGCAGCTATGTGCTTAGTGTTACTACCTCAAGTGATGAGTGGTGATTCGGAGATTTATGTTCGTGTGAACGAAGATGAATCTCTGACCATTATTCCTCGCACGAGGTCTCTCCATCCTTTCCCATTCAGTGTAACTTCTAAGATAGATAATGCTACCACTCAATCTTCAATTGTGACTTGTTCTAGTGCTTGCACTACCACCACCACCTCAATAGCAAACACAATTACCTATGTCCTTCCAAATTCTACCGTCTATTGCACCACCACTGGAATCTGTTCCTCTACGATATCCTCTTCCTCGGCACTCATGCCACCACCACCACCAGCTGCACCTATTCCCTCTACATCTATGGATGAACCCTCTACCTCTACCTATCCACTTCCAACGAATTCTCTTACTCATTTACGAAGTACTACATTTTCTACTGCTATACCTAGTACCAGCCATGCAGACTTTCACAGCGTTGATAGGGAAAGTTTGAATAGGGAAAATATCAAGGCTGTGAGAGTGGATAGCGATTCTCAAGAACATAATATTGTGGAATGTCACAGAGGGGGGACGAAGTGTGTAATGAAATTTTTGATTTTTTGAAGGGGAGGGGGATATTTTTAAGGATATTGCAGAGTTAGAGAGGGAAGATGCAAGTCAATGAGTGAATGAGAATGAATATCCCCAGCTGCATGGAACAGGTGAAAATATCTTTGAAGTGATATCCCGCCGTAATCGAGAATACACTAGATTCTCTCTACGTGGACTAGGGGTTACCATACGTGCTCGAGAGCCGGGACGTATTTTAAACCTCGAGCAGTATGTTGAGACCCTGTTCACATTCTCGCTCGAACAAATATTGTCACATGTCGACCAAGATAGTTACATTGGCTTTAGCGTAGACAGTTCGAACGAAACCCTCGGGCGTCCCGTTTATATTCCATGGAGAAAACGTCCGTATATGACAGTTGATCATATTCTTTCTACTTTGGAAAATATTTTGAATTCCATCGAGGTATTTCTCCTTGGTGAAAGGTTGACGATCAAATGCCATATTACGGACCCGATACGTGGACAGGGTCAACCGAATGATAAGAAAAAGTATCTCCCGATGGAGGAGTACTTGGAAAAACATATCATTCCCGTTCCAAGCTTCCCTGGCGATGGGGAGAATGATTGCCTCGCGCGCGCCCTTTGCCTGGCTCGAATTAGAGCACCACCACAGACAAAACAGGCAAAGAATAGAGCATACTATATGCGTAATACACAAAGGCTTGGATTAAGGAAGGAAAAGAGTTATGTGAAACTGCAGGTGTTGACTTGAAAGGGAAAATGGTGGGGGTGTTGAGGATTTGGACAAGTTCCAAGTCCATTTTGGCGATAATTACCAAATTGTTGTTTATGTACGCACTCCACTGACAAGGGATTTTACGACATGGTATCGGGGGCAGAGTGCCTTTTCTAGTAAAAAGCTATTCCTGTTTTATGAAAACCAGCACTTCGTAGTGATTTCTTGTATAAATTCCTTTCTGGATAAAAGGGGTATTGTTCAGATTGCCTTACTCCCTATTATAATCGTTTTGGGCATAGGTGTCAGTATCAATGTGAAATCTGTGAGTGAGGAGAGACATATCGTTAGGGATAATGATGAAGAGAGTAATATTCAATGCAATGATTGTTTCAGAACATTTCCTACTCTTTCATGCTATCGTACCCATAGTATGGAAGAGAATCGTCGGTCCCTATGTTACTACGTAAAACTTTGTCCAAAGTGTGGAGTTAAAATAGATTCTCGCCGTCGTAAAACTGATCACGTTTGTGGGGAACGTTTTTGTAATATATGTCGGACGCATGTTGAACCGATGCACTTCTGTTTCGTTAAGAAGTTGCAGAAGAAGCCTATTAAAAACTTCTTGTACGTTGTTTTCGATGTAGAAACTCAACTACTAGCAATGAATAAAAAGGGAGAAAGTGAGCATCGTGCAAATTTATTTGTACTTCTCACCGCTGTCATGAATGTAAGGACAACGAAGTGGATAAATGTTTTGTATGTGGTAATGCAGAAGGTGATCGAGACTTTGTGTTTTATGACATGCAAACATTTATCATCCACGTCCTTATTCAAGGTCCAAAGTTTGAGAGAGTGGTGGGAATTGCACATAATAGCTCTCGTTTTGATACTTTACTAGTAGCAAGGGATCTCATCGAAAAACAAAACTTTTAACCTAATATTATTGCTCAAGGTAAGAAAATGCTTCAATTATCGGTCGGGAATATTTCTTTTAAGGACAGCGTTTTGTTTTTAGGGGAAAAGTTATCAAAATTACCGAAACCCATGGGATTACAAGAAGGACTCAAGAAGGGGGACTTTCCGTTCTTATATAATACCAAAGGTAACGAGAATCATGTAGGACCATGGCCTCACATCGATTTCTATGACCTGGATTCCAAATCAGAGGAAGAAGGGAAGGCTCTTCGGGAGTGGTATGATACCGTGAAAGATAAGACGTTCAATATGCAGAAAGAAATGCTCGAGTATTGCAAGAACGATGTATTTCTTCTCGTACAAGCTGTGATTAAGTTTTCGAATCTAATCGAAGAGAAAACAGGTGGTATTCATTGTTTTCTCGAGACCCCTACCATAGCTGCCTGTGCAATGCAATGTGTCAGGTCTTTATACCTACCAGAGAATACCATCCCCGTCATTCCTCCAATGGGGTTCCAATACGGCAGTCATTTTAGTAAAAGTCTTTACAATGGATGAAGTATATGGAGTCTCTTGACCCAAATGTTAAGATTCAAACTGCTGCTAATGGGGGCGAAGTACCATTTGGTAAATATAAATTGGATGGTTATGACGAGAAAAATAGTACAACCTATGAGTACTATGGATGCTATTGGCATGGTCATACCTGTATTCAACAGCAACGTCATTATCCTTTGGATGACGAACAACGACTCACGTTGCAAAACAGGTATGAGGCAACAAAGATTCGGAAACAATATTTAGAAAAACGTGGTTTAAAAGTTATTGAAATCTGGGAATGTCAGTGGAATGAGCAAGTACGAAATTCCCCTCACATTCGAGATTTCATTAAAACGCAATGTAAGGAAATTGAAGGTTTTCTTATTCCTAAGGAAAGTTTTAAGGGAGGGAGAACTGAATGTTTTCGTGCATTGTATGAATGCAAAGATGGTGAGTATATCCGCTACGTAGATATCACTTCTCTCTATCCATGGTTAATGTCGAGGAAGCCCATTCCTACTGGGAAGCCTATTATTCACAGAGGAAAACATATCCCGAAGCAAGAGGATATCCATGGTGTTGTATTCTGCAAGGTTTTAGCTCCACAAAAGTTAGACATTCCGATCCTTCCATACAATGCAAACAAACGTCTAGTGTTTGGACTTTATAGGCTTTGTATGGAAGCAATGGAGAAAGGGGAATGTCATCATGATGAGGAACAACGGAGCTTCGTTGGAACATTTTGCATTCCCGAATTACATGAAGCTATTAAAAACGGCCACAAAGTCCTTAAAACATATGAAATTTGGGAGTTTAAAATGACTGAGGGAGTTTTCAAGGACTATGTAAATACGTTCCTGAAAATGAAGCAGGAAGCTAGTGGCTTTCCCTCTGAATGTAAGACTGAGGAGGAAAAACAGTCTTACATTCGAGACTATGCTGAACATGAAGGAATAACGCTCGAGTATGATAAAATCAGATATAATGCTGGCCTGAGGTTTATCGCGAAACTTTTTTAAATTCTCTGTTTGGGAAGTGGGGATAGAGAACAGATTTACCTCAGACCAGGGTGGTATCTGATGCTCACCCATTTTTATAAATCATTCGAGCGCCGCATTTATAAGTGCAATCCGTTGTTTCTATTGGGCAAAGCAAACTCGTAGTAACATATAAAGACTGTCAAAATGTAAATAGACCATATCCCTTTTCAAATCCTATTTTAGCTGCTTTTATATCATTCTGGGCCAGACTTAGACTATATGAACTCATGGAGGCTGTAGGTATTGAATTTTTACTCTATGGTGACACTGACTCAATTATGTATGTGCAAAAATGGAATCAACCACTCAGGTTGCACACTGGGAACTATTTGGGCCAATTAACTAATGAGACCGAACTGGGAAGGGAGATTCGAAAATTCGTGGGGTTGGGCCCGAAAAATCATAGTTTTAAGGAAAAGGAATTGAGGGATGAAGAAACGTTTAGGCATACATATAAGATTAGGGGTATAACTTTAAATGAACGGGCGCGAAAAGTAATTGATTTTGACCATTTTTATAATTTGGTAAAGGAGAAATATGAAAAGAATATCGTGACTAACCCAAATACGATCAGAAGATTGCCTGGGTACAGAATTGTAAGCAGACCTGTTCACAAGATTCATCAAATTGTAAATAATAAAAGAAAACTAAAAGATTCAAATGACAAGGATGACTTTCGCACACTACCGTATGGCTTTAAACAACGAAAGACGTAATGGTTGACTTCTTTTTTAATGTAAGTATGAATGTGCTTGTGTGAATGTGTGTGTGTGGCTGTTCCCCTCAGGATGATATAATAAAAAATGTTTTCAAAGAATTATTTCATTTGATATCAAGATGTTGCCTTTTCAACACCCTTGCACTATGATGATCAGCTGTCCATCCCTTTCAGGGAAAACTACTTTTGTTACAAAATTACTACAACATAGGGATAAAATGTTCACTACCCACTTTAGATAAGTTATTTGGTGCTATGGTGCGGTAGTACCAATTCTTTCACCTTCCCTTTCTAAAATTCGATTTGTTAAAGGAATACCAGATATGATTAATTTTAAAATTGAGTCGAATTCTTCAATTATTTTAGATGTTTTAATGAATGAAACAAATGGAGATGTCAGTAATTTGTTCACGAAATATGCACATCATAAAAACTTATCAGTTATCTTTATAGCTCAAAATTTATTTCCCAAAGGGAAACATTCTCGTAACATTACTTTAAATAGTCACTATATCGTAATTTTTAAAAATCCACGAGATAAATTACAAATTCAGTATTTAGCTCGACAAATTATGCCTCATCATAGTAAGGGTGTTGTAGAGGTTTTTGAAAAAGCTACTGCTAAAACGCATTCATATTTACTTTTTGATCTAACAAAAAATTCGTGATGCTTTGCGAATTCGAACAAATATTTTTCCATGCGAAACTATGCATGTGTACACACATGAAAAGCATACGAATACTCCAATTTCTCTTTAGTCGTTAAGAGGATGTCAACCTTAAAAAATCGAGCTCCGTGCTCTTTGCAAGTGTAAGGGGAAAAAACGTAAAATATTACTTCAACACGCATCTGGTAACTTAATTCGAACTGTTGCTCAAGTTGGTAAACATCTTTTAAAGGGTAACATTAAACTCTCTCATCATAAGAAACAAAGACTACGTCGTCATAAAAAGACGTTACGTGTTCTCTCTCTCAAACGTTCAAGTATAAAAAGTAAACGTAAACTGTTAATGCAAAAAGGTGGAGCATTACTACCTTTATTAATTGTACCCATTTTAAGTGCTGTGGCTGGAAGTTTATTTAGAAGTTAACATGTCTCACTCACAATTTCAAAAAATGATACTCATACCTGAAGATGTTTCTACTCAACTTGTTTCTTCAATGAAATCTAGCGTTTCTCACCAAGAACGTTTAGATCAAGAAATGTCTGAAATTTTAAATCGTACTGATCTTTCAATAGAGCAAAAATGGAAATTATACCAACAAGCACTACATCGATACTTGGAACATACTCCGTCAGCTCAAAAGCCTATTGCAATACCCCTTTTTGATCAGGAAGGAAGTAATACAAAATCACTACCTTTATTTTCATTAATTTTAGAATCAATGCCAAAAACGCTAGTGAGAAAAACAACAGCATTATTGAATCTCTTGCTGAGTTCAAATCGTATTAGTTGGGATCAGAGTGTTGTAGTAAGCATTGATAATAACGCACTCCCAGGATCAAATATTATTGATCTCATTCATGACGTTATTCGTAAACGTACGTCAAAACATCCTGTAGGTCTTGATGTATTTAAGTCATTTCTTAGATATATTAATTTTCCTAATGAATTAATCAACTTTCAATTTGGTGCTGGTGCTGTTAGTAATATTGTTCCTTTCATTACTCAAAAGAAAAGGAAGCAGAAGACGAAAAATATTATTTCCGAAAAGAAAAAAGTAGTAAACATAATAATAATTTAAAAAATATTTTTAAAAATTATAAACACTACAATTTTTAAGTATGTCACTATCAAAGTTGTATTATACATATTCAGATCCAACATCCCTCCGAAGTATTTCTAAATTAGAACGAAAGACAGGTTTACAAAGAAAGAAAATTAAAAATTCGTTAGCTTCACAAGATGGATATACTTTACATGCCCCTGTTCTTCCACGAAAACAATATTACGTAAACGGTCCAAATAAATTAGTGCAAATGGATTTAGCAGATATGCAAAACCTAGCAATATATAATGATGATTACAAATATATTTTATGTTGTGTTGATGCATTTAGTAGATTTGCCATTTGTATTCTGGTAAAAAATAAAACAGGTCCAGTTATGTCTAGAGCAATTGAAAGTATTTTAAGAAGGTTTCATTCGCCTCTACTACATTGTCAAACTGATTTAGGAACGGAAATTAATAATCAGCATGTAAAACGTGTTTTCGAAAAGTATCATATTAATCATTATAGTGTACATTCTGAAATGAAGGCTGCAATCGTAGAAAGGTTTATTCGAACTTTAAAAGAAAAAATTTACAAGTACTTTACTTCTGAAAACACAAATCGTTACATTCATGTTCTTGACGATCTTGTACATAGTTACAATCACACTGTGCATTCCACAATTAAAATTGCTCCTATAGAAGTTAATGAAGATAATACAAATCAAATATGGAAAAACATTATATGGAAAAAGAAGACGTGTTCAAAGTAAATGTAAATTTCAAAAGGGGGATTATGTTCGTATTAGTGAATATAAACATAAATTAGAAAAGGGATATTTACCAAAAGGGTCTCAGGAAGTATTTATTGTAGATCGTTGTATTCAAAGTACACCGCTAACATACAAAATTAAAGATTGGAATGGAGACCTCATTAAAGGAATCTTTTACACACAAGAATTGCAAGCGGTGGTTATGGGAAAAAATAAAACATTTTTAATTGAAAAGGTTTTAAAACGTAGAAAGGGTTGGATATATGTGAAATGGTTAGGATATCCATCAAGTATGTGTTCATGGGTTAAACAGAAATCTGTTCAGTCATCATGATGATATCTTGTGAGCAACAAGATGAATTTTACGTGACGTTACCATCAAATGTGGGTAATAATATTTTTGAAAATAAGACTTCTTCTTATACTACAAAGTTATGTCAACCCATTCATTTACAAGGAAATTGGGTGGTAGGGTTAAGTAATGTTTGTATACCATGGAGTTTTTATAATATTCGAAAGGAAGAACAGGTAGTTGTTCATATTAATGGAGAAAGTGAATTGCGTTATGAAGTTAATTTTATCCTGGATATTATGATTCAATTTCACATATTGTTTCATTATTCCCTCTTATCACAAAGCATACTAAATCAAATCAAAGAAAGTCCTTTTTAGAAGACCTACAACTTGATGGAGTATTACAAATTAGTAATGATCATAAAAAAGTTCAAGCAGATACTGAAGATACTTCTGTTATAATTGAAAATATTCAAAAGGAAGGTCATGCTGACACTATTGAAAAAGATAATATTTTTTCATTTTACTATCATAAAGATAAAAATCATGAAATATAAACGAGATCACAGAAAACAGTATTTTGTGATAATGACTACTGGCTTACAAAATTTGTTAGGATTCTCAAATAATCCTGATGTAGAAATAGCTGGGGTACATTTTCAACCGAAATCAGAAAAACGAAAATCTATGTATATCAATGTTAGTGCACCATTTGAATGTAACCTTCATTATAATATTCCTTCTGAAAGTAATGTTTGTCTTGACATTGTAAAAGATCAACCTATCCTTGGTAAACTCGTTTGCAAAATTAGTATCTTTGAATATCAATATGGTAAAATGCATTCTTTTGCATTTGATTGTCCACACTATGTTAAAGTAGAAAATAAATATTTTAATACTCTACATGTGGACTTAAAAGATGGACAATAGAAAACTTAGCATTTCAATTTGGTACTTCGAACATTACACTTCACTTTAAGCGGAAGAAATGATTTCGGAAAGTACCGATAATAGTTTTTACATTACACTTAGTTCGAATGCTAGTACAAATACATATAGCAATAATCATCCATCACATTTTTAAATATCCTAAATCATCGTATTTTTCTTCATGACTCATCGTGGATGGTAGGACTTAGTGAAATTCATATCCCCTTAACTTGCTATAATGTAATTGAAGGCCAAAATATTATGTGGTATGAAACAATAGATGGGGATAATGTAAAATATAAAATATCATCAGGATATTATTCTGCGATACCGTCATTGTTAGAGGTTATGAATAAAATCACTCCAAACTTAATTTACTTTGATTTCTCAAATACTATTACTATTAAAACATATGAAAACAACCCAAATCACTTTATCATTCACCCATACTTGCTTTACAATTAGGTTTCGAACCTGGTAATAATCTTTTAAAATCACAACAAGCTCAAAAACAGCCTTACCTTGACATTGGGTACCCACATCAAGTATTTGTATACATTGACCTTATACAACCTCAATTTGTAGGTGATACAAAAGCACCCTTACTACGTATTGTAGCCATGTCTGATAGTAATCACGGTAAAGTACAGTCAATAACATTTCAGAATGTACATTATTTTCTTTTAAGTAAACTTTCATTTGACACAATTGAAATACTACTAAAGGACCAAGCAGGACGAATATCTCATTCGCATCTGGGACATTGACCATAACACTTCACTTTGAACAACACTCGTGAAAATGAAAGTTCCACTTCATGGTAGAGGCATCCCTTAATTTGCTGGACAAGTTTATCACCGTGGACATGGATTAGGGGGATTATTTCGTGGTCTTTTTCGATTTGCTATGCCACTTATTAAACAAGGTGCTGAAGCAGTTGGTCGACAAGCATTACAAACAATAATGCAAGTTGCAGGAGATGTATTAGAAAATCGTCCGTTTAAAGAATCAGTTAAAAGTAGAGTTCATCAGGCGGGTTCAACTTAAAGAACAAAAGCCGAAAATAAAATTAATCAGTTGCTCAGTGGTAGTGGTAGAAGACGGGCGCGTAAACGAAAAGCTCTTCTTCTTCCTAAACGTATTGGACCACGAATTATTAACAAAAGAAAGAAGAAAAAGAAGAAGACAAAGTCTTATCGTGAAAGGGATATTTTTAGTTAGGTGATAAAATGTATTTCCTTTCAACATCAAGTAAAGAGTGCTGTACTAATGAATTTGATTTACGAACTGTCCCCATGACTCAAATTGCTATTGAGTCTTCTCGTATGCAAGATTATCATCCTATTTCTACACTTACTTCAGAGTTCCCCATTGAATTTGTCATTCCGGGGGATGTTGGAGAATATATTCATCCTGCATACTTGTATGTACGTTGTAAAATAACAAAAGCTAATGGTGATAACTTACAAGTATATCAACCAGCAGCAGGCGATCAACCTGCAGTGCAAGCTGATGTTGTAGCACCAGTAAATAACTTCCTTCATTCTATGTTCAGTCAAGTCAATGTATATTTAAATGATAAATTAATTTCTTCCTCTTCTCGGTCATATGCTATTCGAGCTTTCTTGGAATCAATACTTAATTACTCTAAAGATGCTTCGAAAACTCATCTCACATGTGCGTTATGGCATAAAGATACTGCTGGACAATTTAATACTCTTGATGAAAATAGTGCTGGTTTTCGTAAAAGAATGCAAATTGCTAGTGGTAGTGCTCCTTTTGAAATGTTTGGACGTCTCTTTACAGATATTGCTAACCTAGATCGTATACTTCCCAATAAAGTAAGTTTGTATATAAAACTGTTTCGTAATAAAGATTCATTTTGCTTAATGGCTGCTGACAATTCAAACTTTAAAGTTGTGTTACAAGAAGTTGTATTATATGCACGTCGTCTTACTATTTCTGCTGACTTGTCTCTTCATTTAAATTCCTACATGGAAAAAAATACTGCAAAATTACCACTCACTAGAGTGGAAACACTAATCATTACTATTCCACAAAATGTAATTTCATTTAATATTGATAATATATTTTGGGGTAGTGTACCGAAAAACCTTGTCATTGGATTCGTAGCAAACACAGCAATGAATTGTAAATATCATCTGAACCCTCTCCAGTTTGAACATTTCAATCTCAACAAATTGCAGGTTCAGGTAGGTTCCAAATTTTATCCACCAACTCCACTAACCCCCGATTTTGCAAGAGCATTATTCATTCAAAGTTATTTCACCCTGTTTTCTGGTACTGGGATCTTTCATCAAAATACTGGACATACGATTACTTCTCATGATTTTTCACATGGTTATACCATTTTCCCATTTATTCTGTCTCCTACAGAAAGTATTGATGATTGTACTTGGGATGTTGTAAGAGACTCTCCTTTTAATATAAAATTATCCTTTAGTCAAGCACTAGTACAGTCTGTTTCATGTATTGTGTATGCTCAGTTTGATTCGATTATAGAAATTGATATAAATAGAAACGTATATACCGATGGTACATTTTAATTTCAATCTCATTCAGTCACGATGCTGGTTCTAGTACAATCCTGACTTGGATTGTTCACAAAGTTGGATCTTTAAACCTCGTTTCCCCTACTCCCACTTGACAACAGCCTTGCGATTACGTAACGATTACCTGTCTCAACATCTCTACGGTCTCCACTGGAACGATGGTGATACCCCCTACAGTGAAGTTAAAAGTGTGATTACCAAATATACTCAGCACAGTAGTGTAGTGTACACTTTCGGGAAAACAAGACAATTTTTTCTCGAATCTATCCTTGGTAAAAGTGTAATCAACCTAGAAGAAGAATTAAAGTGTCCTCACTTTTCTCAATTGGCATATACCTCAAGACAGTGTGTTCATTATTTGCATCGATTCTCCTATTTCCGATGTGCAGTGAAAGAAGGATGGACTTATGCAAATTATATTAAATTTTTTGAGCTTGGCTTATCAGTGTTAAATCAAAATAAGTGTGTATACATACCAAGCCCTATAACAAACAATGTGGACGGACCAATTGATGAAAGTGATTTTACGCGATTGTTTATCTGCAAGTGTACTGACTGGCATTTATGCCATTCATACATTACCTGTTCGTGTACAGTTTCCAGCAGCACTTATTATTAATTTAAGTTCTTCCTCAAGTGGAATAAGTCATTGGATTGTAATTTGTATTAACGAAAATGCAAGGGGGGTTTATTTTGATACCTTTGCAAGACCAGCTCCTAAGCAAATTATAACGTTCTTAAAATAAAATTGTAAATTGTATCAATATAACAAAATTCAGGTTCAAGATAATATATCCACCCTTTGTGGATTATTTTGTATAGTCTTTATTTACTTTAGTGTAAGGGGGAATAATATCATACCAAAATTCAATACTGTTCATTTGAGAAAAAATGATCAAATTGTAGTAAAATATGTGAAACAAATGATAAAACAAAAAATAAACTACGTTGTAAATAGAATTGTATACTACTTTTCTTCATTTTAAAGAAAAATAAATATGATGATATAATTTAATCCATTTCTGTTATCATTTATCCTGATTTGAAATAAAAAACAAATTCATAGAGTATTCATTCACTCTTTATTGTTCAAGACTAAGTAAAGTGTATTTTATAAAAACAAGTTGCACATGCTTTCTACATTTGCATGGCTGATAAGGTATTTACAAGAGTTTTTGGTTTCTCATGTTTCATCCAATGTTGTAGTTGCAAACAGTTTCTTAATGCACACGCATTCACCTCGACAGGGTCATGAAAAGTACACTTTGACAAACCAATGTTTAAATTTAATGTTTTCAGAGCAGGACATTTCTTTTCACTTATATGATTCACACTTTGCAAGTGAAATAGTTTTTAAATCCACTGTGCTTTTTCAAGTCCTTTACAAAAGAATGTAGCTTCACTTGAACACATCTGAAAAATGATTCTACGAAGATGCGAAACGCTTTATCCATTTGATGTGTCCCACTGTAAATCGTGAAAGTTTTCTGTTAACCATTGCACTTGTTTTTGATAACCTAGTCCTACTTCCGTAATGCCACATGGAAGTTTTACTAAACAGTGGAATAAAAGACAAGCATCACACGCTACAATACAAAATTCTCTCATAATAAACTCATGTGTAGAGATTTTAAATCCTTGCACATCTATAATGTACTGTTCTGAAGGCACACTTTCAGACTTTTCTACCGAAAATTGTTCATGAATCACATCGGGTATGAGTTGAGCAATAAATTCACTATTATGAACCAATCTCTACAAGATTTAAAAAAAGTATTCATGGAAATACTTACATGACCCTGTCGTTTGAAAATGTCATAGTACTTCACAAACGTTTCATGGTGATTCACTTGATTCAACAAATGTTTTGAAAGCACTTTGCCTGTATTCCATACATATATACAGTTATTATGAAGAATCTTTAACTTGCAGCCACTACAAGTAATTGGGTTGTCTTTTAAATAAGTACGCTAGGTTTGTAGAACACACGAGTCCACAACAAAAATACCACCACCACAAAATACACAATAGTCAGACATTTTTCACTTGTTCCTTTTACAGTCGATCTTTTGCTTTACGGTCCTTGTCGTGCAACAGATCAATAACACCTTGCATATGAACTTTTACTACCTTCCAAAGCCCATATTTCATATTTCGCATAATTGTTTCATCATCACCAACATTACTTAGTTCAGGATGAAGTTGCTTGTAGTAGCGTACAGTTCTTTCTCTGTTGAAGGTCTAAAGATCACTCTCCACACACATTTACGAAAATGTTTTTCAATTTCTTCTCCAGTTACTAGTTCATTTGGCTTGATATAGCCTAAACACGCATGCCCAGTTTGGTTATTTTCCTCATTAAAACACCCTTCACAGATCGATGCACTTTTAGGATTCCACCGATGCAAGACTAGACGAATACACTTTTCATCCACCCACTTGTTCTTGCATCCACACTTGACACTTTTCACTACTACTGTTGGCGGTGATGGTTTCACCGGTGGAGCTATTCCTGCCGCCGCTGCTGCTCTTGATAGTATCGAAGATGATGACTGCTTTCCTCCAGCATTTTCGTATCATAAACGCTTCTTAACAGGATATTCGGCTCTCTCCAACACACTCTGCTTTGTCTTTGTATTCTTCTTTGGAGCTAATGATGAATAATCTACACTAATATCATCATCCTCCGTCTTCCTCTTTGGCACTAACGAACAATAGACTTCCTGAATATCGTCTTCGTCCTTATCTTTTACGAATGAAAAGGAAGATAATAATGATGGCGAAGTCCGTTCAGTCTTTGCTTTAGAATTTAACAAACTGAATATTGTTCAGTCTTTATCTTCTTCCTCAAAACAACTATCCAGTAACTCCAACGTTCTATCAAGCTCCTCCACATCTTCTACTCCCAAGTCAACGGACGTACTGCACCTTGCTGCTGCTGCTCTGCCATGACTGAAGCTCGCGTCTCTTCATAATGATACATACTACACTACTGCCCTCTATATATAATCAAAAACTTTCACCCACGCCATGACGTCAAGTAACAAGTAATATCCTACATCCTGTCAATGACCTTCTGACTTCAATGATCAAGTACTCGCTTGTACCTACGCCGTGACGTCAAACATCATGTACTATCTTGCCTCCCCGTCAATAACCTCGTGACGTCAGCTAACAAGTCCTATCTTGCCTCCCCGTCAATGTGGCAACATCGAACTCAACATCTGGCAACAACGCAAGTCAATGACCTCTGTCAAGTGAAGTATAACGTCATCATCATTGCTGGTATCTTAGAATTCAGTGTTTCTTGCAGAAACGATTGCGTAATACCTTTTCCCAGCCACATTTCACTCATAGCCTTGTTGCTCAATCGTCGCCATCTTAAAATTAAGACTTTCTTGCAGAAACGATTGCGTAATAACTTTTCCCATTGCACTCATAGCCTTGTACAATCACCCCTGCTGACGCCACCTCTAGGCCATCAACCACTTGCGAAGCCACTGGACTACGACGCTCCGTGGCGGCCATCTTAACATTCAGTCTTTTCTCCAATAACGATTGCGTAATTCCTTTTCCCACCCACATTTCATTCATAGCCTTGTTTAATCATCCACGCTGACGTCAGCAGCCACCTCCAAGCACAAACTACTTGCCAAACCACTCGACTACGTGGCACCATGGCGGCCATCTTGAAATTCAGTCTTTCTTACAGTATTTCTACTTAGCAGTATTCTTCAAATTCATAAAAAAGTGGAACCATGTAGCATTAAGAGCAAAACTGATTAATAGTAAGACTAGATTGTATCGCCGTCAGAACTCAATCCACCGGGTAATATGACTTACGCTTATGCTGCACTACGGGAAGAATAAAATAATTGACCAAGCATTCATTTATTGTGACATGTTTGGAGTAGTGGGCACAGCGCCAAACTTCTAGGAGTCCGTGCGTTCTGCGACCGTGCAAGCTGCGACTATACAGAGTATCATGCGCTTAGCGATCCCAGAAATATGAATCGTGCGTTTTGCGATCAATCTACTTATTTTAGAGTCGGCGATATCTTAACCAGTTAAGTTCATTAACAATGTTACATTTTAACTGTGTATTCAGCAACATCGCTCCGTCTCTTGGAAGTCTGAGGTTCCGCAAAGCTAACCTAAGGTAACAGTTTCCACTTTGGGAACCAGCTTGCAAGAATTCCCCGGAAAGAGACAATAGTATCTAGAATTTCCCAATGCAGAACTCATACATGTAAAACGAGAAGTTAACGCAGAAAACATTAAATAATGGAGAACAATCACGGTTGGAAGGTAAAACGGGAAAATATAACCTGATTTTAACTAACCCGCTTTCTCTCCCTGCAGTTTGCTCGGCATTAATTAGTATCTGTGCGTGACATTCGAGTTGACTTATAGAGCTCTGTTACTTTATGTGCGAAGTTAGTCATCAATATGTATGTGAAATTGAAAAAAGTAGTGAATTCTGATGCTTCCCAAATTGAGGAAGTCGAAGTGGCTTAGTGCATCGGACTGCCAATCGGACGGCCAATGTTCAAATCCCAGCTAGGACGCTGGAGAGTTTTCTCGCACTCATTCGTCTATCAAATTTAGTGCCAGAGTGTTCTTGTTATTTCTGGGCACCTTGGGTGGTAATGTCCTGTGTGGATGAATGGTAACACTCGCTGTCTTGTAATCAAGGGGTTCCGGGTTCCATTCTTGGTAGGGGCATAAGTGGTTCGCAGCTCAGTTTGAACTGTAGGTCCCGTCCTTCGGACGTAACCTTTATTCGATGGAAGGCAATGGCAAACCACCATCGGTTCACCATGCCGATTGTCACTATGCCACTTATAAATGAGGCTTAGTCTTGTGAGCGATTACTCACTAATTAGATAACAAATCTAATCGAAAACGCTCGCACGTGGATTAAGCACCCCATCTCACTTCGTGCCGTGGATCGAGAATATTCTGAGCGCTACCTCCACATCCCCCATGTGTATTTCACAACGCGTCTGCATTGGACAAAGGATACATTTGCCTTTACTAAAAACGAATTCCCTTGCTTCTCAAATTGTAGTAGCTTGCTCGTAAAATGAAATTGGCAATCTAACCTAATTTGACCTAACCAGAAATATGCAACAAGTTTCTTACATATATTCAAAAACAGCAAAATACCAATTTAGTTATTAAAGCTAATAGGTTCAAAATTGACACTTCACTATGCATCAGTATTCTCGGTCGCAAAACGCACGCTCGCCTGTATTTCGGCCGAAAAATGCACAAGTTGGAAAATGCACGGTCCGAAACGCACACCACCGTTTCTAGCCGTGTGGCTGTGATCTGATATTCGACAACTTCGCATACCTTTCAATATTTTCTTTAATATTTTTTTAAAAAAACTTTACATGTTCTTTCTTTATGCTTAATAATCTACCTTTTGCTTCTTTTGTATTTTTAGACATTAGATTATTTATACGTAATTTTAAAATTTTACGCACTTTACAGAAATAGATTTAATTTTTTTTGTAATCAAAGTCACATTGATTTCCCTTCAACATCTATTAGCGTTGTGGTGCCATCTCTTATTGTTCTGCTGAACTACGTGATTGCTTTCCAAGAGTGACACGCTTATATAAGAGAGAAAATACAATAAAACATAATGCAGGCTGCTCCATCTCCTAGTAATGCCGTCAATTAGGTACTCGTGAAAGAAACAATACAATAAATCAATGTTAAATTGGTTAAAATTTAAGACGAGTATTTCTAGTTAGACATTTTAGTATTTTTCTTATGTTTCCAAAATTCTTTCATTAAAGAAAACAAAAAAGTTTTGAAGTATTTGTTGTGTGGCTTATAAAGCGAATCTTCATGCCGTTGCAACTTTTTAGCCCAACGGATATTGCATTTCCGATACCTGGAAAATATATATATACTACCGAAATTCTAACCTGCTCACAAACCTCCAACTGGAAGAAGAAGCCAAGAATATCGGAATGATAGTAAATGAGAGCAAAACAAAATACATGATAATGCCAAGACATGAAAACAGAGGCCAACCACAGGAACTGAACACAGGAAGAAAATTTTTTGAAAGGGTATCATTTTGAGGGGAAGAAGATTTATCATTGAAAGGGAAAGAAAATTTTTAAATATTTGGGAAACATATTAACAAACGACAATAAAGTACATAACTGTATAAAGGACATAATACAAGCAGGGAATAAAGCGTATGCAGCCAACTACCACATGATAAAGAGCAAAATCATAATTACTAAAATTCAAATGTACCAAACACTAATTGGGCCAATAGTAACGTGCGGAGGAGAAACGTGGACACTCACGTCCTCAGAGGAAAATGCCTTTAGAGTGTTCGAAAGACGAATTGAAGACTGAACTGAAAAACATCCCAAGTTCACATTTTTTCGTATTTTCTTTTTTCTCTTCGTCGGTATCTATGTTCCAAGGGCTATCCACTTGCATCATACTGTAATCCCATCACAGAAACCCTTTTTTAACACAAAATAATTTCCGCTGAATATGATAGCATACGAAGACCTTGGACTGTTTTTCGTTCCTCCTGAGAAATATATACTCCGGTGGAATTGGGATGCTTTTTCAATTCAGGTCTTCAATTTTAAGGAAAATATTTGGACCAGTAAGCGAACGAGGAGACTGGAGGATAAGATACAATGAAGAATTGGATAGACTGACAAAAAGAGAGGACATAGTGCGATTTATAAGAATGCAACGCGTATAATGGATAGGAGATGTCGAAAGAATGGAGGACTCAGCCATGCCCAAAAGATTGCTCAAAGGAAAGCTATACACAACAACAAGAGGAAGGCCAAGAACACGCTGGGTGGAGAATGAACAAGGCGAACTACCTACAATGAAAGTCAAGGAATGGATGGAGAAAATGAAGATTAGAGAGCAGTGGTGGCTGATCGCCAAGGATGCCAGGGGTCACCCAGGGCTGTAGCGCCGAATGGTAAGCTAAAGTAATATTTAACGCGTAAGAAAAGTTTGACGTAGTGTGAACTGTGAACTATTTGGTTGGTGCAGAAATTGTGTCGGTGTTCTTACCCTTCCATTCAAGCACTAACCACGAATCAAGAAAAACTGATTCCAGAACATTAATAAATAATATATTCTCTAGCATTCTGCACAACTGTCTCCCATCGTTCAGAGAGTTCCGCAGTCACTTTTTGGTTTCCGAGCGAAGAAAACATCAAACTAAAGGTTCAGTTTCGCGCTGGCATAGAAGGAACTGCCACAGAACGCAATTGACACTTAACGGAATAGATGATGGTCCGAACGTGCGAGTCTGGGAAATATGTCAGATGTGGTAAGACATCCATCTCCAGCATCTGAGTGATTGTTTTCGTCGTGATTGATATGCAATGTTCTTAGAATATTTTAAATTGATGTTCGTTTTTTGTGGGTTTTTTTTTTCAAATATATAGAGAAAACATTATGATATGACCCAGACATTAAGTACCTTGTTTAAAAATTTACTATTTTCCAACCATTGAGCTACTCCATAATCATAATAACGTTCTCTGAAATGTCGCTTTAAAGCTATTAGTATTTCGATTAAATTGAAGACGACAGGAAACGATCATGCTTTGTGCATTTTATTGATTTTACAGGAGATCGTTTTAAAATATCAGATTTAGCATTAAACATTAAATAAAGATTTGATTGTAATAGACGGACTATGGATGTTCTTTTCATGCATTGATAGCTTGTTAAAAACGCCCTTCAGAGAGCTAACTGATGGCACTCTGATCTCAAAATGGACAAAGAACGTTATTTTCCTGTTGTCTTCAATTGATTCCTGACAATTTAATTTATTTTACTTAACGATTTATAGTTTTATGCATCCATTTTGAATATCAGACATTAACTTATCCATAGTAACAAAATAATGGCAATAGATGCTGAAAAATATATTAAGATGCTGTATGCTATTAAATACTTAAAAAATTTAGTGAGAGAATAATTCTATGCAAGACTTTGTTATGAAGAATTTATATTATGTTGCTTGAGTGTCACCTACTATTTATATCGCATATAGCGCCCAATAATCTTACTCTTTTACCGACCACATTAAAATAACGTAATCTATGATATACCATTATTCACTATGCCTATAGTAAGTTCTAGGACGGATTCATCCTTTGCAATGCCTGCAGAACTGAGATGAGCGAATGGTTAACATTTAATGCAATGTTTTAGAAACTTAATGGAGTCTCGTTCAATGAAAATGTTAAATGTTTTATCGATCCAGTGTTCTTGAAGTCATATTCCCTTACATTAGTTTGTATTGTTTGGTTGGATTGGGTTCAACGATCTATTCCTTCACACTGCATGATAGCAGAAAGATTCCTCAACTAAAAATCTCCGCGTGAGTGGAGTGTCTGGGCCCCGTAACCACCAATGAGGAGCTTGGAAAGTTTCTAGTCGAAAGGAATATTCCATATACACAGATGGTATGATGTAATGATTAGCATACCTATCCTCCAATTAGTAGACCCGGGTTCGAGTCCCGTTCGCGGTGGCTGTCACTTTTTCTGTGTTAATTTTAACATTTACTATGCACAAGGTTATTTGTGGAAAATGTAACAATGTTGCTTCATTATGTTCGAATATATGTATAATAAACTTGTCTCGATCGTTACCATGAAAATGGCCAATGGTTTAATATTTAAATACGGTTAAAGCCTTAAGTGCATTTCCTTACATCCTTACGTGGTGTTTGAGTGGAATCGGTTCAATCTTTCCTTTGTCATACTCGATTAGTATTTTAATAAATTAGCATCATTACCATGGAAACAGCAAACGTTTTACCTTTCTAATATGCTTAAAGCCTAGAGATCGTTCCCCTCGTTATGTCAAGACAGTTCGGCTGAAATTAAACCAATCATTCTTACATAATGCTTGAATGTGTTTTAAATGATTGAGTCTCATTTCCATGGAAATGGTAAATGTGGTTAAAGCGTTGAGAATATTTCCCTACAGCAGTATGTGAAAATCGAATTTATCGTTCCTACGTAATTCTCGAATATGTCTGTGCAATTATTGAGTCTCTTTACCAACAAAAATATAAATATTTTAACATTAAAATATGGTTAAAGCCTTGAAGATACTTTTCTACATGAATATATTATGTTCCTTCGTTATGCTCGAATATGAATTTAACTATTCAGTCGCGTTCCAAGGAAACAGTATATAGTTTAACATTTTAATATTGATTAAGCAGAAGGTGCGGCTAAAATATGGCCGTTCCTACATAATGCGTGAACATGTTTTTCTTAAAGAAACCTTACCATGGATACTATAATCACATTGTATTTTTATTTAAAAGGTTATTGAATTATAGATCTAGTATATCTTTATCAGATTAAAAACCCAGTTCAGTGGTTGAGTAAATAAAGTTGCAGACTTCGGATCGGCAATGGGTAGGCATGTGGGTTCGAACTCCGCCCTGAGCATCCTTACTGAGGTTCTCCACAAGTTTCCTTAGTTTCACATGGCGAATGCCGTGATGGCACTTTAAATAAAGCACTGCGCAATACTTCCTTATCTTCTACCTACCCTAATCCTGGCCTAGGCCAAAGATGCCAAAATGACATAAATACATTTAAAAAAGAAAAATCAAATTAAAAATACAGAGATGGATATATTTATTTAATTCTGAAAAGGATTGATTATAATTGTATACGTGTTGTATCGCAAAATTGTGGCAACTTTGTTTCTACAAACATATCGAATACTGGTTTCAATGAATGTTAATCGTACACATTTCATTGAACCACTTAAAGAGCATCTAAATTAACTAGTGCCATCTTTCAATAAATGAGTAAATTCCAAGCTAATTTCAACTACATTACCAATGTCTCAATTTTGCTGCCACCTATTATTAAATAAGTAAGCTACATGATTTGTGACATTTTGTGATTTCAAATTTAAGTATATTGCAATAAGCAAGTGGTTAATAAATTATTTTAACTATAGATACCTCTAAACATAGAAGTTATTAGCCATCCATTATGTATGAAAAAATAAAGAATTACTCATGGTTAATCTTTCAAAGCTTAACAGATATCTTAATTTCTCTCATTTCGAAGTGGTGCAGAACGCAAAACATTATACGCGATTGGATAATTAGGATAATTAGAGTAGTGGTAACGAGCTCGACAGTTAATGCGGTAGGTCGCTGGATCGATTCCACCCAGATTGTATTTTGTTTTAAGCTTTTATTATTCGCCTATTTTGTATCTATTTATCAGATTAAAGAACAGGGATATGTATAAGTTTATTTAGCCGTGAAAAGGACTGATTATACGTAAATTCAGTAACGCGACCAGTTACCACGTGCTTCAATTACAGCACGAAGACTTTGCTCCATACTGTTGACAAGGCCTTCACAAAATCCTTCTCTTTCCGCTATCTATTCCCACGCTTCCAGGACTAAATCCCAGAGAGCATTTTGAGTTATTGGAGGAGTATGAGGCCAATTTTGCCTCAGTACTCGCTTGACCTCAGACCACACATGCTCGATCACATTCAGATCGGCTGCGTGAGCAGGCCAATCTAAAACGTGAACGTCATGTTGTTCCCTAAACCAGCGTAGTACAGGTTTTGATGTGTGGATGGATGCCCGGTCATGTTGCAAAGTGATTACTTCACATGGTTGAAGGTCACGGACAAATGACAGCATTATATTATCAAGGATATGTACATACTGTTCACCTGTTAAATGACCTTCAATCCTGTGCAAGAAACCTAATCCCTGGGCAGACATCCAACCTCACACTCTCACACTAACACGACCAAATGTTCTTTTCGGAGCCACATAACGGGCATCGAACATAGTCCCTTTCGTGCGGTACACAATGACAGGTCGTCCCTCATTTGCACTAGAAACAGAACACTCATATGTGAAGAAGGTTTCCTTCCAGTTCCGTTCCAAGTTTTCTTGTGCAAATGCAAGATGCTGTCTAATGTGCTCCGGCCTAAGAGATTCCTTTAGTGCAGCATGCCGGGCAAACAAATTAGTCTCCCTCAACTTCCTAGCAGCTGTTTTCCGTAAACCCGGAAATTGTGCTGCTGCTTTCAGTGTGCGAGCAGTAGACAGTGGATGTGCAATAGCCTCGGCTACCAATCGGCGGTCCTCAACACACGTTAATATTCTTGGTCTGCCAGGACTATGATTACGCTGCAAATTACCGGTTTCACGGAAACGGCGAATCAAACGCTGAGCTCTTCTGGGATGTATTCCATACCGTAATGCTGCTTGTCGTACGCTATAACCTTCTTCAAGCAACGCTACCACTCTCTCCATTTTCGCGTCCATTTTTATTATAAGTTCGGTTGTTGACACGATACTTTAGTAACTCATGCGAAAGGAATAGGCCCTATATCTAATAATGTTTTGTATATATTTGCATTTCAAAACATTTACAGCCTACATATCAATCACAGACATATTCAAGAGTAATACAGGTCCTAATCTACAGTGGATGAAAGCTGAAATATGGAAAGAACGTTCACTGAAAGTCCTAAATATCAGATCACACTGTCATGCCCAACAGGTATGAGGGACATTAAACAATATATTAAAGAGGTCCGTTAAGAACTTCTGATTTAGCTCAATCAGGAGTGTGTCGGACTTACACGCGTAAAGTCCAGGGAACGATCCCGAGTGCAATTAAAGTTTTTTTTCTAGTGCATCTCGGAAGATATTTCGTTTACATATATCCGTTTCTTATTTTTAGTAGATATTTAAATTTATCGACATTTCTAAGTTTGTCTAATTTACAGTTTGTATCAACATGTTCTTGCTTACACTAACCAAATCAACATACACCGTAGATGTTATGTGGGTGGCAGTACTGACTGGAAATATGTTTAGGAAACTTGACAGCTTCTGTAAACAGTCGGTGTTTAGTAACTCGTCTGAATTTTCAAATAATATTTTTATTTTTGATTGGGTAAAAAAAATCCAACAACAAAAAATAAGTAAAAGCTCCTTTTGACTCACTGCTGTATTATACAGTCTACTGTTAGAGTAAGTTCTTTAAATAACGTGACTGTCGCTGTAATTTTAAACTTTACTATCTCTGTAGATATTCGGTTTGTAAAGATGAAATATATATGCAGTTATTATTATTTAAACTGTTCCTCACAAAATACTACTGCCGTTAATTAAAGATTGAACTGTATTACCTATGCCAAACTGGGACTTTGAAAAGCTGTGTATGACATGGTTTCCTATTAAAGTGCTTTAGAATTCAATAAGTCAAAGTGTATTTTTTTTACCATTTTGTGTTATAGAAATATGGGGAATAGTTCCAACAGTATGAATTATTATCCGGCCTGAGCCACAAATGCCTGAAGGCCGTCAATAAATTTAAATCAAAAATAAATTAATTAAAAAGTATCGCATTGTCTATTTGAAGTTTTCAAATTATTTTCCGTTCCAAATATTCTTCTTCACACCATAAGTATCAATAGTCCAGTTCCACGAAGGCCCTTTTATCGTCCTAGAAAGAATTAGTGTATATTACGTAATAATTTTCTATAAAGAGAGAAAATAAAAAAAACAAATACAGGTGGCACTGACTCCATCTCTTAGCAGTGTTACGCATTGAAAAGAGCTTGCGCAAAGATAGTAATTAATATCGTCGCTGAATTTACAATACCTACTAGGTGCATTTTAACAAATTTTTCAGGAGAGCATTAAATATGTTTTAAAGTTACCTGTTATTTTTACTTTTTTCGATATTAATGAATGTTTATTACCGTGAGTATTGAGAATATCTATTAGCAAGTATAGTCAATTAAATTTCACCAGGTAAAATGGTCAAAGTCTTATTTTTCACATAACATAAATTAAGAAACCAAGCATAGCAGATATATTTTTTTTTAATTTAAAACCAATGGATGAAATAATTTACACGTAGCTGTGATTTCAAAAGAAGGAGAGTGTTTTCTCTTTCGAATCACACCTAAACCTCAATTTCGGACTTTTAAGGTATTGCAAATTCAGCGACGTTATGCGAATAACGTGTCTTCTATCAAAGAGGAGAAAAGGTCATTTTCACAGTATAATCTTGCAACGTGATCGTGAGAGAAATAACGGGATAAGTAAATGTGAAAAATGGTTAAAATTCCCCCGTTTATCTTGTTAGACATTTTAACATATTCCTTCTGTTTTCAAATATTTTTTTTTGTCAAAAAAAAACTTCTAAAAGTTGAATTCTATGGCTTTTGAAACCAATATTAATGACGAATTCAAGCTTTTTAGCTCAATGAAAAGTGTATTTTTGATACCCAAGGTTTGAGGTTGGTGTATGCAACGGATTCGTCCCCCACCCCGAAATTCCAATCTATCCACGACTAGTCATGCCGAATTTCAGCCTTCTAGCCCAATGGGAAGTGCTCGAAAGCCGCTGGAAGAACAGACAGATAGAAGCGTCTGGGATTTTATATGATTATATAAATTTTGTTATACGTTTCTAAATTCCTATGCATTTTATTTATATTATACATGAACACGTTGCAAGCAAGAGATAGTTAACGTGCCGTGGACTAAATAAGCCTTATAATCGTGCTATATACTGAATAATAGTTTAATACTAAAAATTCTGAAAGCAAAAACCAAAACGCCAAAAATAAACACTAAACAAACAAAAGCGTGTATATAATATTTATTATGTATTAATCTTCCAGAAGTTTAAATTAATTTCAAGTTTGATCTTAAAACAAAGAATATTGAGAAGCACTCGTTCTTAAATGCCTGAACTACTAGACCAATCAACACCATTTTGGAGGCTCCGACCTAGTCTAACTACGATCTTTCGAACGATAAAAAAGGCATGTCTCTACATCTTATGATTCACAAGATATATTTTAGTATGGACTGACAACACTGACAACGGAATTCCTGGGAAGCGGGAATAGCCGTGTATGTTCCTATTGAGTTAAACAATGTTTATGCCAAGTTTGGTGCTGCTTTGACTAAAATAATGGAAGGAATGAAAAAAAAATAACAGTGGAAAAAAATAATTTGATAGAAAATAGGCTGACAACATTGGTAGTGAGTTGTTTGGCATCGTATACTCTCTCAGTATGTTTGCATTGCGTCGAATAATGTTTATGCCAAGTTTGGTACATGTAGGTCTAACTGAATGGAAGGAAACAAAACCATTGTTTTTTATAGAAAATGGGCTGGCAACACTGAACCACTGCACCAATCAAAACGGTTCCAGGGGATCTCAGCTAGTCTAAGACTTTTGCAACGACATCTCAAGCATCTTCTACACCTCGTAGTTCCTGAGATTTAATTTCTAGTCACGGGCGAACGGACTGACATCATGAGCGGGAAAAGAAGGTCCCTTTTGCTATAGCTTTGTTATTAAGGGACCGAAAAGCAGCGGTATCCGTGGAAGTAGTAGGTAGTAGTAGAAATAGTAAAGCATAGGCCACAGAAAACAAAGCCTATGTAGTAGGCCTTCACTGTTCAACTTTTTAACAGGATGGACGATAATCGTATTTTAATTTTAGCGATGGCCCCTAAACGGATCCTGCTGGAGCCAATTCGACAATACAATGCAATCTCTAATTTACTGTCACTTCCACAAGGAAGTAATAAATAAGTAACTGAAATTTGAAGGTTTATATGGACTACTCTGTATTATCGCTACCAGCAGTATTTAATACAAGTGTTGGTAACCCAAGTGGGACGCCCCAGCAGCCACTGTTAGGTAAACCAACCTAATATGACCTAAATTCAAGAAGTAACTTAAAGCTTCTGATCTCATTAATTATTATTTTGTCGGGAGAGCAGATCCAATTCAAGCTAATGTTCAAATAAAATCAGCAATCACTAAATTGTTTTATTCATGAACATGTAATGAACACACAATACATTCTTAGGTTCTAAGAAGAAACCCATCAGTTTTCAGATTACGTTTCCTAAGAATGGTAGAAAGTTTCTTGAGATAACTGTAAAATTAACAGTAAAATAAAAAAGTATCATAGTTGAATTAGATATAAAACTTAAAAAAATATAAAAGTGAAGATTATCAACATTAATATACAATTACACAATATGATCGACGATCAGGATTTGAACCCGTGACAAAATTAAACTTCATTATGAGTCGACCACGATAACCACTGATACATCCTATTAACCAACAAACAATACATGTTTGACTAGATTTCAATGTAAAACTATGATACCTCATCCAGTGTTTATTATTATTTTAAAATATTTTTTTTATTTGTAATTTCATATTTATTTGTGAACATAATTACAATGTATATTACAATTGTTCTGTGATGGATTTCCATGTTGGATTATATTTATATTTTTGAACGTCAGGGAACTTCCCTCTGCAAGGGAAATCACTGGGAATTTGGGAAATATTCTCTAAAGACATGCGACAATCTTTACGTCCATAGCTGTACCTGATGATAACCAACTGCATGTACAGGAGAACGATCATTTTCTAGATTAAAACTCACAAAGAATCACTTTCGTAACACACTCAAGTAACACTTCCCTCCTTTGAACGCGAAATGGCGGAATGCGACACATTCTGAAAGAGCCAGTTCTAATTAAGACGCATATGGATTCCCAGCGTCAGTCAGCAATGGGTTCGGGAGTTATGGGCCTGTAAAGTTAACATAGGAATCCATAAGAAATGCCACGTCTTGGCATGTCCCTGACGTCTCTTTTCGGCTAGTTTTTTAGTTATGACAGTTTTATCTTAACAACATCATAATTTCGGAATGAAATTGACTTGTTCTTTTGTTCTAAATCATTTTGTCGGTCAAGTTTTACTTACATTACTACAGATTTTTCACTGTATTCTAAATGTGGGGCAATGATGTTTTTCTAATTTGTAAATATTGCGTTTGCTGATGGTTACTTCTGTGTATTAGGCTATGAGCTTGTTCAGCACATGATATAGTGTACTACTTTAGGTATGTCTTGAAACATATTAAAGTCTTGTTTAAAACTTTCACTATCTGTCTTGATTATTATATTCAGCCATCTATAAAGCCTTGAGATATATTCTAAAATACAATGTAAATGTATTACAGTATTTTCCAGTGGACCAATTATTCAACCTCAAGTTCTTTTGCAGGAAGTCTTGTATCCATATACATGCCTTGCTACTTGATAAAGCCTTGATTCTTGAATTATCATTGGACCATATCAAAGGAGTTAGTCACCAAATATCTTCAGCTCTATTCCAGTTATTGCCTATATTCAGGTTAGCAGAAAGAGACGTCAAAGAAATGCCTAGACGTGGTATTTCATATGGATTTCTATGTTAACTTTACATGCCCATAACTCCCGAACCCATTGTTGACTCACGCTGAAAATCCATATGCATCTTAGTTAAGACTGGTTCTTTCAGGATATGTGTCGCATTCCACCATTCCGGATTCAAAGGAGCGAAGTGTTACGTGTGAGACAGTAACGTTTGAACTGGGTTACAGTTATGTGTAGGGAAAATAACAATTGACTTCGCGACAATAAATAAATATATTCTGCGCAAAGAAATTTCGCAAACACTTGCGTTAATTCATACTGAACTATCTCAATCTGTAAAATACCAACTGAAATATTTGCTGCAAAAAATTATAAAGTTATAGGTGCTATTGGGTCATGTAATACTGTGCTGAACAATGGACTTAACTGCATTTTGGACAAATAGAGACGTAAAGTTTATTGATTATTAGACAAAAGTAACAAATTTACTGCTCACTTATTCTTGATCTGAGGTTAGATAAAGATCGAAAAATGTATTTTTATTTGATAAATAATAAATTTTAGGTCAGAATCCAAATATATTTATTGTTTCCATGGGAGTCTGCGCAGGTGTATTGCTCTGCCCACGGGCCCACAGTGATGTTTGACAGCCCTTTTCACTCGTGCAGTAGAACTCACTAGTCTTTCTCAACACTCTTATTGAATTTAACGAGGGACCTTGTACTATTACGTGGTCTTGTTACCCACTGAATATCGTGAGTAGACATGACGTCGGTTTTACAATACAGTAAAGAAAAAGATGTTCTAAAACTGTTCAGGCTTTGTATCCGCCAGCCATTGATTTTCATTTTACGGTTAAATAATTCCTTAAAAAAAAAGAAAGAGAAAAAAAAATCGGGAGCTACTTAATTGTACTGGAGAGGAGAGGAATTAACTACCAGTAACTGAAGCAGCTTCTATCAAATTCATTAGCTCCCGAAGCTGAAAAATGATTTGTTTATTAGTTTTTTTAGGAAACGGAGTTCAAATATGTCGAACTTTTCTAAAACAGCCAACTTCCCGTTGTTACAGTGAGTGTAAGAGTTCCAACATCCTAAATGTATTTTTGAAATAAAGTGCCTAACAATGGTTACTCAAATTTGTAAAGAACAAGTGAGTATTTTGTTACGGAAGGGAGTAAACCGTTTACGAAATATTGGAATTGTCGATATTCTATGTTGTCAGATATTCTGTATCCTGTAAAATCAAATGGCAGTAACCTTTTGACATCACAAACTATACAAAATATGTGTCATAAAAGAGGAATGGCTTCGTCATGTTTATTAGTTGCTATGATTTGTCAACAGTAGTACAGCATGCATGTTTTTAGCTTCAATAGTGATCAATAATGAACTTTAGGAAGGTGTATTTCGGAAGACTTCTTTTAGGGGCGGAAATAAAAAGCACGGATCTCTTAGATTATGCATGGATGGGTCTGTTAGATCATGAAAAGACCTGTTCCGAATATTTACATGACGTGAGATAATATAGTCACTGTGGATATACCGATACTTGTTTTTAATTTTCTTCTTATAAAGGCAATTTTGGGGGGGGAAATTGTTAAACGGTATAGATGACGTTTTTCATTCGGAAATATACCGTCACTTCTAAATTTCCATTTTGAGCACTGGGGGGGGGGGATGCTGATCTAACGCGATACCCGCTTGGGCTTGTTCGTTCATACATTGTTCACGCAAACTAACCATAATTTTACCGCTTTGTCTTAAATTGCAGTTTGCACTTCATGTCGAGTAACCCCGCTGTCGATAAACGAACTAGGTACTTTCAACCAAACCAGTTGATGCAACTGATGACTGTGGGAACGATAGATCTCTTATCTCCTTCGCAGATGGCGCTGGTGTTTCTTTGACAAGTGAGTGATGTCATATACTCTTGCTCACCTGGTCGTTATAATGTCCCCCCACTCGTAAAGCAATTTTTGTTCATTTAATTCATAACGATGGTTAAACGGAGCGTGCTCAGAGACATCACGTGACTGTATAATGCAGAAAGAGTTCATCTTAATGTGATTTTTTTTTCTATTCGTTGCTGTTTTCTATTCATAGTTTTTCTTTTTTGTGAGTGTAGATAAAGCTTCACTCTCACGTCATCTTCAAAAAATTATAAAAGGCTAATCTAATAGAGACTTTTTAAAAGGAAATATTGTATTACGGTATTCACAGACGGCAGAACATATGCACCCACTTAGCTTACGCGTGGCTACCGTACGACCAACAAGCGTTGCCAGTTCTTAGCTCAATTAAAATTGATTTGAGACTGAATGGCTTACAGCGGAACTCATCCATTTAGGAACATCACAGACTGGGATGCGGAGATGGAAGTCGAGCCATTGTTGGGCCAAATGTGCTAGACTGTATAAAACTTAGACTGGCCTATACAAAAATAAAGTTTACCAAAGTTATCTGAATAAAACTAAAATCACAGAATGTTTTAATTTTCTTTTTAAAGGTGATTGGATGATATATTGAACTTAGCAAGTGTAGTCAAGATATGAAAGAACTTCAAGACAATAATAATTTTCAGTATACAATAATACTGACACAGTCTGTCTCGGAAAAGGGGGGCAATAGTTCAGAGCTTCGTGTTTTAACAGCCCTCGAGTGGCTATATAAAGAGCAACAATTCCATCCAGATATAATAAATTAATATTTGTTGTTGAATTTTAAGGACACAGGGATTCAAAATCAAACAAGTGCAATTAGTGATGTAAGGTGAGGTAAGGTAAGGAAATTTTGATTTCGGAAAAATTTCCACTATATTTTCCGGAAAATTTTCTATTCTAAACAAATTTCCACTTTCAAGTATAAACTCATTAAGCTATAAAATTTGTTGAATCCATGTATAGGAATATTAAGTAACAGCAAATTATAATTTTCCAATAAAAACTTATCATAACAGATACCAATGAGCTACGACAAAGCTGGTGTGCTATCCACTGCGCCACACGGGAGCTCAAATACTTCGTACTTGATAATGACAAATTTACATGGTGTTTCTGTGTGTGCCAAGTACAGGGAAAATAAATTCGTCTTAGTTTTTATTTAATGAAAAAGTGCATTAAAATCCCTTATAAAGAAGATTTTAACAGAATGTAAGAAGTTCTGCACTAATTTAATTGTATAATACATTCGTAAATCTTCGATAAAGTCGAAACAATATAAATATGGTTAAAATATCCGAGATAATAGGGTCGTATTCCTTACGCCATAAAAAACCGTGCTTGTTTTGTTTCCCAGTTTCATTGCGCAAAGGTACTGTCCACCGTTTTCGCAGACTCTTGCAATCACACGCAACCTCTACGTAGAAAAATAAATAGAAACAATGTAATCTGATAAGTTAAAAAATATTTCGTGCTTTGGATTTCTGCGCAGTTCTATGTATTATTGTTTTACTGCACTCTGTGAAGAAACGAAAATTCAGGAAAGTACAATATCAGATGTTTCTAAAATATTTTCCAGAAATAACGAATGGTTAGTTTTTCCATTTTATGAAACCATGGTTTTTTTATGTATGTACAGCGAGCGAAGAAAGTTCCTGAAATGCATAATCGGTATCGTAGTCCACCCAACTTACACGGAGGTTCTCGCTTACCCATGTCTGGACATGATCGAGATATCTGTCCTACCTCTCCCTTCCCCTTCTGTTGTCCCTAGCAGCACACTGGAATGTCTCCCTTGCCGATTACATTATCTCCTGATTTTATCGTCGAAGGTCTGTGTCTGTGACGTCATCTTCATGTAAAGCATTTCTGCTCCAAACAGTCAGAACAACATTCGTGTGAAGTTTTCATTAATGCTGCTTCGTAATCTAAACCGAATAAATGTTTTATGTTTAGTTTTGCTAAAGAAATAATGAATTCCTTTTGTGATAAAAAAATGTTGTGTAGTTGCTCACCTTGGGTGTTTCCTACAGCGATCAATAAAACAGAAATAAATAGTTTTAGGGCAACTTTATGTGATTTTGCTGATCTCAGCAATGATTGAAAGGAAAGCAAGGAAAAGAAACAGCGTTCCTTGCTCTATGTAACCTGACATTAATCTAAGAATATATCAGTAAAAACTTTATTTTTTTGTAACAGAATCTACAAATAAATTCATTAATTATTTTCTTTCTTTCATATTTATTTAGCCAAAGTTGACTTAAGATTTAAAAAATAACTTTCGGTAGGCCTACAGGCTAAGATAGATCTCGAAGTTTTTTTTTATTTTCAAAAATTCAACTCGCCTTATATGAGCGCTATCG
>JAGDQP010011722.1:7520-22426 GCA_022664845.1 Lepisma saccharinum
CTATTGGTTAAACGGGACTGAGCAATAAATAACAGAGTAAATTCGCCAATTTTCTCA
Organism: Lepisma saccharinum; assembly: GCA_022664845.1. Taxonomy (NCBI): domain Eukaryota; kingdom Metazoa; phylum Arthropoda; class Insecta; order Zygentoma; family Lepismatidae; genus Lepisma; species Lepisma saccharinum. Next base: position 7,578 of record JAGDQP010011722.1, read on the forward strand.
CGACATATTGAAAACAAATAATTAGCGGTCGTGGCCTAGTAGGTAAAACGTTGGATTCACACACAAGCTAGTTAGGCGTTTCTCCAAGATTTTTACTTGTCACTAGCTTACTGGTAGGATGGTACCGTCAAACTAGGCTCTGGACGGTTTCCTATATCTTCGATATCAGTTGTAAACGAGGTGCAACTCTGTAAGTTATCTCAAATAAATAAATTATAAAACTTTGGCGCCAAAAAGGAATGAAAAAAGGCATAGTGTGATCAAATGAGTTCAGTAAATGTTTAAAACGTAATCTTGTAAAACGAGTGCGAAGGAAGTGTTATAAACTTTCTGTACACATTACTCACAGTCCTTCAGCCTGAAACTAAGAGGGTTTCGAAAAATATGTGTACAGTCATCTACAACAGCTTCTACAAATACAAGCCTAGAGAGTTCTAACTTTCAGGGAGAAAACGTTTATCAACAGTTCAATCAATGATGGTTTTTAATTTTGTTTTTCTTCATTGTTGAAATCGCTTGATTGTTGTTGTAATATCAAAACCTATAACAATGAACAAAAAAGAAAATTAAAACTCGACATTGATTGAACTCTTGAATTGGTTATGAACTTTCTTCCCCGAAAGTTAGAACTCCCTAGGCTTGAATTTGTAGGAGCGGTATTGAAATTTTGTGCAACGATAAAAATACATTAGACATATATGGAGGTAGTGCTGCCATCTTTTGTTGGAGATCGTTGCTTTACATTAACCTTAAATTTGTACAAATGTAATATCGTCTTTTTTACTTTGCTCTCTAAATTCCCCAAACTTTCTCTTAGAACGTTCAATGTCCCGAATTTTCTCAGTTAATCTTTATGTAAAATGAATCCGTGCTTTGGAGAAGTGGTCATGAGATAGTTAATTAATTCTCTTTATACATGGTAGTAGCGAATTTTTTATGATGAGCAATTAACAAATAAGCTAAAACATGTATAGAAAATTACATTAGCGTTCTGAAATAATATGGATTATATTTTGACACCCTACGTTTTTAAAAAGAATTTTATTTTTTCTGGTGTGTGTGTGTGTTTCATGGTCTTTGTCACCACTGAAATATTATTCTTGACTGAAAATTGGACTCCGAATCAGTGGAGAACTGTTGACCATGAAAGAGTATTTCTTGAATAAAGTTGTTTTGTTACCGTATATAGTTTCACTTTATTCGGTGTTTAATTACTCCTGTTAATTAACGTTGTTCTATGAACTAATTCTTGTTTTTCTTTCTTCTTTTAGGTAAGGTCAGCGTGACAAATGTGGCTCTAAAAAGTTATTTCATGGGCATATTTTGTGAGTACTCTTCAACGTAATGTATAAACTATGTATTTCAAAACTTTCCGGTCCTTCTAAATTAGTTTAAAGAATATTTCATGTGGTAAAAATTACTACTAGGACTTGGATACTAATTTTAGTTTTATTAATGTCGGTTCTTTGAGGACTGTTAACACCAGTATTAATGAATATCTCTTTCTCCTGTGTTTCTGGTGTTCTTGGAAAGAATGAAACGTCCAATATCTGGACTGCTTATGGAAAGCAATGCCTACCAATTTAAGCCAAAATGTTACTGGAAGAAAAACAAGCCACTCAGAGAAGAAGTATAAAATAAATCTAACGAAGTGGAACAGTGATAAGAGGAACGATTGGGATTGGCTGTCCAGGAATGCAATATGACTAATCGCAAAGTAACTAACCGGCAGAACGAAAGGAAGGAACCTGATTGGTGATAGTAGATTCAGATATTACAATAATATAGCTGGAGTCTTAGTAACACTAGTTATGCATAGTGAAGGCACAAGCCTTCCGTATATAGATCTTTTATAAATACATGTAAACTTTACACTTCTCATCGAGTTAGTATCACTTGCCTGACATTCTTAAAACAACCTTAAATTACTGTGTCTGTGACTGACCGTCTTGATCCCGGAAACACAATTATAGTACCTAATCATTAACTCATCCAGTCAGTCTTCGATAGTACGAACTTTGCTTAATCCGAACAGCTTAAAATTAACTCAAGTGTCCCAAGAGTGTAGAAACAATGATTTTAAAGCAATTTCTGGATATATCCACACTATATTCCATTTTTATATAAGATATATGTACTTTGAATGTATTATACAATAAAAGTGTTTTTTTTTGTTATAAGAAGCGATTTAATAAACAGTATACTGATTATTTTGGTCATTTCAGTTAAATATCCTTATAATATTACTATTTAAGAATATGTCACTTTTCCTCAAATTAGTTAAGATAAACGAGGTCCTACTGTATTGGTAAAGATCTCTCCTGACGAAGCTTCCAATATGAATGACGAACTGGTCATCAGGTTTTGTGAATTAACGAACACTATAGTACATAATTCTATAACTTAATTTTCAGTTTCAAAATATTTTAAATTACGTATAATGTTTTAATTCAACACATTTTTAACTTACATTGGAATGAATAAATAATGTTAAAATCTTATTTTAGAAAGAAGCAGACTTCTAAAGAAATAAAAATCTCTTGTTTTCTTTCCTACGCTTGCTGTTCAAGACAAATGATGAAAGGCAACTTCCACCCAACTGCCACGTCAGCCATGTTGTAATCTTAAGAAAAGACAATATGTCTCATTAAAGAAAATTGTTAGGCAGCCTACATAGCCGTCAAATATGTGAAACAAAGTGGCTATATTTCATTTTTGCGCAGCTGCAGCCGCGCACCACCTATTAGCATCCTACATAATCATCATTTTGTTGTTTTACTTCAATACAAGCCTCCTGTCTTTTCTTCTTCTTTTTTTACGAGGTTTTCTTTTTAGCGATTGCTTAGTTGTCCTCGCTTTTTATTTCGTTTTGCTTCTCGGATGCTCATCAGTCTTCCGCTAGACGGCGCATTTATATTCATTTGTTCAACAGCGTTTCTTCCTTACAACAAAAACTGTTCACTTCTTTTACTAAATTTTCTGGTATTTCACGCTAAGTATGCGAAAGTAAAATTGTATTGATTTTAGTTCCCATGTTATTTATTTCTGTGATCTTCTCTATTGCAATAAACTCGATTTCTTTATCAACTTATTTTTATCTCAACCATTGTACCTTGTGTAACGAAAGTTTAATTTTGGTCAATTTTAGGGGTAGAAATGATAAATTTAATTTCTAAGCATCGACCAAACATCTGGCTAATCGTCCGCAAAGAGAAAAGTTAGAAGATAAATATGAGTTTGTGTTTAAAGGAGCCTATCATGCATTTTGGTGATTAACTAATTATGGAATTTTGAGGATAAAATTAGGTCTAATATCAGAAATAGACCTTCAAGTTTAAGCGTTTAGTGCTGACCATTTAACTCTACTTAATGATACTGGAAGGTTTGACTTGTTGGTTAACTACTTAACGAATTTTCGGGATGTAAGTAGGTCTACTTTGAGAAAGAGACCTCGAAATATTGGTTCAAGTTTGTGCGTTTAGTACTGGCCATTGAGCTCTACTTAACGGTACTGGAGTGCTTGACTTGTTGATTAACGAATTAATGAATTCTCGGGATGTAAGTGGGACTAGTATCGGAAAGGGACTTCTAAATATTGATTAAAGTTTAAGAGTTTACTGTTGACCATTGAGCTGTGTCTAACAACACTGGAACTCTAAATTAGTGTCTAAACCTAGATGCTAAAAGGAAACATTTATTCCTGTTTATCCATTTTCAGTCTAATTAAAAAAGGATAAAACTTATAGTTCTGACTAATATTTTTCACCTTTGTTATCGCTATGCGGCCCGGTTTTTAGTTGATGTCTGAAATCTTGAGTTATGCGCATACTGGTCTTCGCATATTCTGTAAATAATGTTCACGTTACTCGCCAAAACTAAGGCATGAATTCAAAACTTGCACACAGCAACAAGCGTAAAAAACTGAGTTAGAATTAAAAGTTTGATTTATAATGTAATCGGGCATTCCGATATCATAAATTAGTTCATTGGTACTACCTTGGATAACCTTTTGAAATTTACAAAAATTTTCAGGTACTTAAAATACATTTAAGTGTCAAAGTTATTAGTGAATTATTAGTTTCTGAGTACAGCTATAAACAAACACAGGACAAGCATAGATGAAAATCTTCTATGGTATTTATTGAAATAATTAATAAAATATGTTGCAGCAAATAACCTTTATTGTTTTAAAAATTAACGTATTAAACATTCATAGTTGCCTGTTATTAATATTCAGTACATTAGGAATATTTTATTTTGAAATATTTTTCATGATATTGCCTACAAAAAATCTAATTTCATGAAAATGCACCATAATGGCGACTATATAGATGCTTTTTCGTTTTAAAACATAATACCAATGACTAATAAGCAGCAAATATACGTTTCGACACTTTTTCATGTTTAATATTTTCTCTCAAAACATTAACTTCTGTAGTTCCTTAAATTCCAATTAGATCATAGTGTCTGAAATTTCTACTTCCTGCCGAATGACCGTTTATATTGTGACACGAGAGAGGTACAATTCTTAGATGCCCGTTATCTTCAGAGATTTCGCAACGTTGCAGGTTAACCCACGAAATATTGCAGACTCCGGCTTGACACACGGGTGTCTCTACTGTCGAAGTTGTATACGCAGAAACGTTGATGAGACATTTCTTAATGTTCTGTGGTATTACATTTTTTTTCTGAATACAATTCTGTTTAAGCAGAAAGATTGCAACTATTACGTAATATAAACGATAACATTCCAAAACTTGCTTAGTTTATCTGAGAAACGTTACAAGAGAGACAGAGAAGCTTAGTTTGGTCCACTTGTTTTTCATTTTGACTTCTAAGTTACTAATAAGACTCTGTAAAAGAATCAAGTCAAAATGTAGATTGAATTAAACAGAAAAAAGCTGTAGTACCTCTCCAGTAACATTTTCTAAAGTTCGACAAGGTGAGGTTCGGTGAGCTAATATGCTCTCACCTAAAATTAGATAAAATCTCTTGACTTGAGTTCAACTGACTGGTCTAAGGTTATTTATCTTTGTCTGGTAACTGGATTGTAGAAATTATCTAAGAGAAAAGTTTTGAGTGAAGTAATATGGGTTCGAATCCCATTGAATGTAGTATTATTTTATTACCGTTTCATCTAACCTTGAACCCTGTTGAGTGATGTCTCGTCTCTTCACTCGGTCTTCTTATTGTTCTCTGTCAACATGAAGAAACGAGAACAAAGAAGCTTCCCTTGCTTTCTTATATATTTTTTTGTTAGGACTTCCTTGTTTTTCTGAGAAGGAGACCTCTCTCGATTGTCCTTTTACTCTCTTGTCTATGTAGTAGATCCTTTCTACGAACAAGAAGACTCTAAAAACCTGTTCCACAAGCTATTCGTTGTAGGATCTGCTTTGCTTTTGCTATCGATCTCTTTCAACAATTCAAAATGAACTGAAAGTGTTAGACTTTCTCCTTCTTCTCTCTTTTCTCTCTGTTACTTTCTCACAGCCAATAAAGAAAGGGTTGATTGCTGGGTAACAAAAGAAAACCTTCTTTTTCGTCGAAGCCAACTCCTCTCCAATAGAATGATTTGAGAAGTTCGGTTGAATAGCAGCAAACTGCAAGACCAAAGAATACTAACAGACATGTTTTTTTTCCTGATCAAAGTCTGTGTGTTGATTTTGTAGCTATTGTGCTCTTATAATGCTTCATGTTAGTGTTCACTTACGGAAATATATTTTCTATGAAACTCAGTATCAACAGACTTTACTTGGTTAGTTGTACTTTTTGATATTAAAAGTCCTTTTGCGTGATTTTGGTTTGACTAAGCTAGAACTTAACAAGTTGTAAATTTCAATACAATGTACAATTTTGTTTACGTACGACGTCTGCAATAAATTATGAAACAATTACATTGTACACAAAGAATCAAGGAAAATGGTCCTTTCTAAGTCGGATGAGCTGAGTAACATGGTTCGTATACTATAGGGAAAGAGGCCGTTGGAAAGATTGAGACGTTGTTGGGATGACAATATCAAAAGTTATCTTCGAGAGGTAGATGTTAATGATGAAAACTGGCTTGATCTTGCCGCCAGGATAGAATTCAATTGCGAACGTTTGTTACTGCGGCGATGAACTTGTGAGTTCCTTAAGCTATAGAGTGAATGAGTTAGACGAACTTTGTAATATTGTAAATCCCAAACCATTGTTTAATTTGGATTTCAAAAGAGTAGTTATTTTTTTTTCAGATTATCGTGTTATTACCCTGGTTCCGCCATGTTCTGAAGCGTTTTGGATTTAGAAAATTAGCCCGTCGCGCACATTCTACAATTGGAATGTAAATTTAGTTTAAAGCATTTTGGCTCAGTCCGGGTTGGGTTAGCTAGAGGATGGGGAAGGTATCAGACAGGACCTTACTTAAGGTACCATCCTGGCATTGCCTGGTGATACTGAGGGAAGCCTTGGGATACCTAAGTTAAGAAGGTTGGCGCGGGGTTCGAACACGCATACTTCACATTTTATAAATTTAAGTAAGAATACTTGATGCCTTTAATAAAATTGCACATGCTGTATTGTTAATTTTTTTTGAAAAATTTATTTGATGTATCCCGTAATATTTCAGATAAATTTTAAAATTTGAAGTTGCCGAAAGTAATCCTTGGAAAGCTCCGAGAAGTTTCTTCTACGTTTTTTTTTTTTTTGGAAGTTCCAAGTATTCTGTTCCGACGTGATTTGCGCACATGCGCAGAAGTCGAAAACTGTTCCTTATCGCAGTCATACTTACAATGCTGGTTAAGTGTTTGATGTTGCCATCTTGATACTAGAAATGAAAATATTCTCAATCCATGGGGATCTCTTACTCCCAAATCAAACAATGATTAAAACATGGCGTAACTCACTGGAGTAACTTAGTTTATCAACAAATATATTGTGGAAATTGAAAAGTGTTAACGGATCTTGCCAAAAATTAAGCAATAAGTTATTGAAATTAAGATCTTTTAATGCCTCGTTACCTCCAATTAACCAATACAGTATTGGAGTGAATAACTGTTTACGCGTCGTTCACGCGAATTAACTTATAAGCCATTAGACTGAATTAACAAACGTTTAGTTCTCATTGTCATCAGTTAACTAGTACATTATTGACTGAACAAAAAACAGAGTATTTGATTTTATAAACACTAACGCGTTATCATCACAAAATGCCCAATAGGTAATTTGTATATATTTCAATTGCAAGTAACCAATTATTTTAAAATTATTCTTCCTTTCCTATTTTATTTAAGTAATTCCTCCAAATGTTACATTTTCGAAAGAGCCACGCGGTTAAACTTACATAGTTTCCACTGTATCCTCGCGAACGATACACCATCTAGGAACACTGTGCTAATAAATATGTGGCAAGCAAGCATGTTTAATGTTCATTTCGTTGTTAATCTGTGTCAAATATTTTCTCTGCTTTTATTATATTCTGGAACTGATCAGATTTAGAAAGTGTACCTATTCATCATTTTTAATGAACCTGTGCGTATCTTGAATATGGCTATATTTCTTTTCTTCTATCACAAATGCTGCAGTATAGTAGTGTACAAAGAGGGAGTATAGTTTGCGATGCTACAAGGTCCAGAATTATAAAGATTGAATGATGTTTTAGATCTTTTCCGCATTACAGTTATTGAACGAATAGATTGTTTTCTTTGACCGAGCCGCCGTAGTTCAGTGGTAGAGCTCTCGCGTAACATTCGGGAGGCTGTGGGTTCGATCCCAGAGGCTAACCCTCCTGACTGAGGTTTCTCCAGGCTTTTCCCTCAGTCACACCAGGCTAATGCCGGGATGACACCTTCAAAATAGGCTCTGGCTGACACCTTCGACGAATCCTTTCCCCTCCTCTATCCCGGACTGAACCTTAGATGCTTAAAGGTCAAAAATAAAATTCAAAAGATCATTTTCTTTGCTTACAAAACACTAACTACTCTGTTTGTGATGGATATTAAGTAAATCTTGTCCTCGCTATATTTTGAAATTATATTAAACTATGGCGACCGCTTGTTAAAATTGAAAGTAAAGTGGGAGCTAATTATCAATTTGCAGTTGTGGACACAACAGCACATTTATTGTCTTCTAGTCAAAAAAAGGTTCTGGGTTCGATCAGTGGTGAGAAAACCAAACGGTTTCGGAATTCGCTTAAGAATTACATATAAATTCCGTGGTAACGACATTAAACTCATATGTATATAATGCAACAGTATAAGATACCAATATATATCCGGTGGCAGGCAATAGTATATGGCAATCCATTTGACGTGCTCAGAGTTCGTCGACCTATATGTAAAAGTGACTTCAGTCAGAGTACTCATATCTACGCACGATGTAAATGTCCTTAGGTCATAAGTAGTGTCTAAAACAATTGAAAGTAATTACTATTCACGTTTAGATTGCGTCAGCAAATTCTAAGGATGCAACACGTATAGTCTGCGATACTGCGCCGATTGCTGCTTAAAGAAGTTTAGATATCGTTACCAGTAACAAGAAAATGGTCGTTAGATAACGAATAGACAACTGAAATACCAGGGAATCAAAACATTCTGTTAATAAACATTTGAACTGATACAAATCAGAGAAGCTATTAATCGTCCGATCCGAAGTCTTCACTGGGGTTGCCGTCGGACTTGGACTTTCCGAGCTTCTGACATTTTAGTATCCGAGCTCGATAAAATCTCCAGACAGTCCGAGTCGGAACAGAAAGTCCGAATCCGATTTCGGACAGTTCGAGTCCGAACAGAAAGTCCAAGTCTGATTACGGACAGTTCGAGTCCGATTTCGGACAGTCCGACAAAATTGTCAACGGATTCGTGCCTTTTTAGTAGTCCGAAGTCCTGATATTAAAAAGTCCGGATCTGAACAAGTCTAGTTCTTACCGGGGCCAAGGATATTTCCACCGCCGATCTGGTTGGGTATAGGCAAGACCGTCTGTAGCAGAAAACCAGACCGTGGCATAGCTTTACTGTTATTCAGCCCAACCTAGGTTTTTAAACCTTTTTCGCATATTTCTATTAATTGGATTTTCATTCTACAATATGTGCTGCCGATTTCTTTTACTGAAAAATAACGTCTTCACACGCACGTGAATGTGGATTAACTACCGTTAAGTTTCTTGGCAAGTGATCATAGTTATTTGAATGCACTATAGCTAAAATGAGTCAAGTTTTATACCGAGTTATGCTTGGGACCCGGTCTGATCCAATGACCCGGAAGGTAAACCAGAAATGTAATTCCGTGCTTATTCTAAACTTTTGCGTCTGAACAATGTTTCTTACAGGGGTGATTGGACAAGGGTTAAGCCCCAGAGCAGCAAATATACGACGCCAGAAACTTCCTAACAATAGTAATAAGTATAATAACATGTAAAAATAGTCTGAAGCCCCGGAAAGAACAACAACACCGTCGGAGGTGTGCAAATACCCCCTCCGAAAGGCTATAGTGATATAATTTAGTGCTTGAAGTATTAAATTAAAACAAAAGCAATAACATCTTTTAAAATTCTTACAAAATAAGTTCCTGTACATAAGTTCACTTCTCAAGGTATCTCACAAATTCCAATATTGATAAATTCAAACCAAATGAATAAGACCACGTCACGGGTCAATCGGTTCAAGATTCGATCTTCGGGTCACCGAGTCACACAGTAAGCCTAGTCATTTGCGTCAAGATCGGGTTTTAAGTCATTCGGGTCAAGTTTCGGACCTGGTCACTTATGACCCGGTTTCAGCTCTGTAGTGCACCACGTATTTATGTGTCCTAACTATTTACAACTCTGCAAACAAAAAAAAATGTGCGTTTCAATTTTACTCGATAAAATTCAGTTTGGTACTTCTGATATAACGTTGAAGAGCAATTATTTAAGTAACACTCACAAGTCTTATGACATATCGTTTTGTTTCTATAATTGGGGTCTTATGTATTAAAATCATGATTAAACACTTAATATCACTTTGCATAGCCATAGTTGACGCATCTTGCCGACAGATGTCAGTCAGTGTCATTAAGTATATTGTCGGTAAACATCATGTTTTTAAGGCACCTTCTCATTTAAGCGAAAGCACACTGCAGATGTTATTCTTTGCCAAACCATTTCCTTGAAGGCACACAAGAGACGAACCACAAGGCAGAAGGCTTTACCCGTTTCAACCACATCAAACATCCTCGATCAATCGTACTTCGTCTGCTCTGTTGTTCCTTGACAGCATTTGCAGTTAAATAGGCCCCCAGGAAGTAAAGTGGAGGTTTCTGTGGAAAAAGCCCGCGTTGAAACTAGTGTGCTGTTGGAAGGCTGGGGGGGGGGGGGAGGAAAGAGGAATAGGACGTAGAGAAAACTACGCGAAAATTCACTCTGGATGTCCGCAATGGGTTAGTAATAAATCACAAAGATGACAGATCTTTCCCTCCCTAAAAGCTCTCAAGTTTACCATTGCGTCTACCTACATTGGGAAATTTTCCTAGTTTCAGTTTGTGCCGACAGATAGCTCTGCCTCTGCTCTTTACATATAAAGCGATACATTTGTTTCTTAATTAAGGTTGCATAATTTTAGTGTTTGTCAAAAAGGAATATTTATTTAAGTTGTAAGTACTTAAGGGACAAGTCTGATTATTACTGGTCACAATTGTCAAAATATTTAAATAATGCAGACACTTAATAAAATATTATTATCGAGTTAAATAAAGATAAAAATTCTCTGATAATCTAATAGTAAGTTTTCGTTTCCTTGTGTCTTTATCGACTGCGAAATTGTATTATATGACTGTTAATACTGCCCTGAGGAATTTTTTTTAACAATATTAGTATTTATTTTCTAACATTTGTTATGGTCTCCGTTTGTAGTTTGTTTATTAAACTATTTATTCTGTAGAGATTCTTCTTACTGATTAATCTCAGGGTTGATGAATATTTCCGTGAGTCCCTTGATCTGATGATTTCAGTTGTTAATGATCCCGTAGTGTAGTTAGGGCGCCCCGCTACTGGAATTTGCCTACGGAGTTGGGGCTACGACTAACTATCGTAGTACAACTAACAGGAGTCAATCTCATGTCACACCAAAAAGAGCTTGCAGCCAAAATACGGTGTAACATCAATGTTAGATAAATAAAAGAAAGGTAAAATATAAGAGGGTTTATTTCATCACATACATTTCCTCTGCTGCGTGTAACGTCTATTGGGTATACACGTCCGTTATACAACAATCTTACTACGCACGGGCGTATTTAACATTCAATTAAACGTTAATTCTTTATATAAACTTGAACATGTGATAATTATTTCTTTTTAATTATAATTATAATCTTTTATAACCTTAAAAATTGTTCAAACACCATCAACTAATAAAATGGCCCACTTCGCTACTTCAGCATTTAACCTGCTGCCATCTATCGTACACATTTTCAACATATCATGAGCATATGCCCATATCACATTAACACTACTTATCGTAGTTGATATGAAATAATATTATCACGACAATCATGGGCGGATTTATGGGGGGCAATGCCTCCCCCCAGTCATTTTAGAATGACTTTAAATGTTTCATTCTAAACGATAGCTTTTAAAGTAATTCCGCCCCTCCCCCAGGGTCTCTCTCCTAAATCCGCCCATGCCGACAATCAAATTGCTGACTTTGACAACATTACAATTTCTGTTAATCGGAACTGTGTACCACATTTTGTCCCTTTTCAAATTATAGAAGTAATAGCATAGTTAAACATAGGTGATATAACACACAAGATAGTTAGAGTTACTACTTTGTAGCAGAAAATTAGAAATTTATTTTAAAAAATATAAACAGAATAAAAACAGTTTAAAATTCTGTAGAAACAATAGATTTCTAGAATATTACGGATCTGATGGCAGGAAAAGAGTATTCTGTAATTAGTGACAGTAGAATTTCGTGAATAAAATGTTAAAAAATCGTAAGTAGAATTTACAATTTCGTGAGAACAAGTTTACTATCTTCAATAGCTAAAAATGAATAATTGTATTGGATGAAGATTTCAATTTTTTGACGTAAACCTTGCACTAATGCATGCTGGTAAAAGATTTTTTTTTTAAGAATTTGTATTCCTTAGACAGTTGCAAAAACAGGTATCAAAATTTTAATAAACACATGTACAACTATGATGGAATATCTTTCTTAATCATTGAGCTCAGTTTTTATAGGCATATGCTGAACACAGATCTCAATTTCTCATGGTCAGATTTGTTCGATGGATGAGCAGTACACAGGAAAACTTTGCAATAATTTGAAACTTGCACTCAATGAATGGCCATAGGATCATGTAATTAGTTTTTTCCCCGCTAGATGGCAAACCATGTTCGCAAAATTGCTGCCATCAATGGAGGATAAAGTTTACTACGTTCTAAGATTCTCTGTGCTACGGCAATTTGATGATAGGTTTCTGAAAACGAATTATATTTTCTCCGATTGTTTACGCATTATTTTCGTGAATAAATCAATATAAATTATAAAATTTCGTTAGTAGTGCTCAGAATTCGAGGATGGAAGTAAAATGTCCGAATTTCATGAGTGTTTCGTGGGTTAAATATAACATTTTTACAAAGTGTTATCCACTATCTACTCCATGGGATTCCCTGAGCGTTTGAATTTTTCGCGAATTCGGGAGTCGCGAAATTCTAGTCTTTATCTATAATATAAAGCCTAAGTGTTTTATTAATTTATTGACAAATAATGTCATTGTATGTTAGTTATGGATAGACTCCAATAGTGAACGTTCGTTACTACGGCGATGAACTTGCGAGTTCCATAAGCCATTGAGTTAGTTAATGTTAGTTTGAAAACACATGCCCAATGAATTATCTTAATAATAAGGAAATGTTAATTATACCAATATTTTTCAATAAAATTCTTATCCAGATTTGTATATCACATTATCTCCACTCTCATTAGAAGGAGCCACAGAAAGAAGACGCTTAAGGTCAGTTTTACAATAGACCGCTAAACTTCTAGTAGCAAAAAGTTGAGTCCAAAGTCTGATCTTGGCCAAAAAGAGTATTTTCTTTAAAATTTTTAGGAGTGGGTGATAACCTCGTTTCTCATTTGGAAGGTCCACGAAAAAAAACACGCTTAATCATTTTCCTTATCAGGAGTGAGTGATAACCAACCACTTTACCATCTAAAACGTCCACGGAAAGAACATGATGAGTAGTTTTACTTTAACGTTTTGGTACTGTGATAACCTTCTAACTCATTAAAAAGGTCCATGCTTAGTTACTTTTCTTAAATTTTTTTCAGGAGTGCATATTTCAAGTTTCAGATACATGTGATCTTTCCTGTACCCTTACGTTTAAATATATCTAATATCCAGAGACTCTACACGTTCTATCCATATTTCCAAACTAAAAAGATAAACGCATCATATGGGCTAACATATTGGTAGCAAAAACTAATTTTCGAAGAAGGGCGTAACTTGGCAATTTTTTGTCCGTGGATCCTTTATTTTTCTAGTAAAATTCGCTTTCAGACAGGTAAATTTTATGACACATTTTTTTGCATTGTAATAAATTAACTAACGGTCGCAAGATGGCTGCCAGTACGGATATACCTTTCAATAAGTGACGCATTCCACATTATATTCACTAAGTTGTCAGTTCAGTTTACATAAGAAAATAATAATTATAGTAATAAAAAACAAACATTTTGGAAGATAAAAAGCTCAAAAATATGCTTTAAAATATTTGTTTGTCGTTGTTCTATGTGGCAACTTTTCTTGCTCTGTTTTCATTTTTTCAGGTTCACTGAAATGTTCAGAATATTGTATACTGTAGTTTCTTTGACGTTATTTTTGTTGTGACGTCGTGTCAGAGTTAGACACATATACACAAACACATGCTCAAGCTCAGATAGATAGAAAGAGACGGGATATGGGGACGGCGAACCGACGGAGAACATTTACTCTTCGGTCCTACTCCATTTGCATAATTACTATCTTCCCAGCCAACACAGAATTTGCGCAGTGTCCATACAAACAGCCGACAGTCTCCTCCAACCTTTTACGAAACGGCTTCTGATCTCACCACCACACAATCTTTCAATTCACGTACCTGGTGAGAGAGGCGAAGTCAACAAAAGGGAATTCCTAAAGCCCTCGGATGAGGTGAGGACAAACAAAGTTGACGGCTCCCGCTGATTTTCATTTGTTTTCTCTTCCTTCTCTGCAAATTCTTTTTTCGTCTCCCCCTCGTACATGCTCCTGTCTGTTTAATATTCCCGGCATCCACCAATAAAAAAAAAACAACTGAGAAGAGGGTAGAGAAGATGACCAATCCTTTCAAAGGAAAGGATAAAAATCCTACAGGATTAATATTAGTATTAGTAATACACAGGGGACAAATAATAAATTGATAACAGTCTGTACATTACTGCAAATTGGTAACCCATTAGCCTGATTGGTTTGAACCGTTTACGTTAAGCATTACACTGTGGGATAAATAATGTTCAGACACCGTTAGTCTTCACTTAATATATGAGAGTGTATTAATGGGTTTCTGCTCTTAAGAGAGAAAATAGAACAAATGTGTCCATAGACTAGGTAAGTCCACAATAAGATATAGATATTGCCTCCGTGGGTTTGTTTAGCACATTGCGCTCTCTACTAGGACACAACAGGGCGTTCTGAGATTACAACTTGGAAATATTATCTATATTTTAAATTATTTTGGTCGTTTATATCATATTATACCAGAAACATCAGGTTGATTCCATATTATACTAGAAGCACCACGTTGGTTACATATTATACTAGAAGTACCATGTTGATTCCATATTATACCAGAAGCACCACGTTGATTCCATATTATA
>JAGDQP010011722.1:22436-52253 GCA_022664845.1 Lepisma saccharinum
ACGTTGATTCCATATTATACCAGAAGCACCACGTTGGTTCCATATTAAACAAGAAACACCACGTTGATTCAATATTATACTAGAAGAAGCATGTTGATTCCACATTATACCAGATGCACCACGTTGGTTCTATATTATACTAGATGCACCACGTTGGTTCTATATTATGCCAGAAGCACCACATTGATTCCATATTATACCAGAATATTTCCATGTTCTTCTGGATAAGACACTTGAAAATACATTTCAAAAAAGTCTATTATTATTATTTCCTTTGAGCGCTGGAAATTTCTTCCTGCCCCTGTGTCCTCAGCTGCGAGTTTTTAATTCTTGGGATAGTCTACTTTTTATTAATTCGAAATTTTCTTATAATTCTGCGTGTATTGTCCTCTTATGCATTATTTTTTTTATTCTTGTTTTCAATACTAATGCTCGTACCTTCAGCTTCATTTAATTATATACCTTCTCTGCTCGAGTTGATTGTGGTTGTTATTATCACCTGCTTTATTTTCTACTATTCTTTGGAACTCTGCGCGAGCCATTTATTTGTCATATTTCTTTCGCTTTTTTTGTTAATCCTAGTTCTCTTACATCTGTAAGAAATAGTTATTTGATTTCTTTGTCGGTTTGCTGTTACGTTTGTTTTTTGTGATTGATTATCCTGTCTGTTAGTATAGTTTTTTTTATTACATTGTAAGCGTTTTGTTTTCTTCTACCGCTTCTCGTGTTTATTTGTAATACGGTTCATCTTCTCTTGTTCTTATTTTATATTTTGTTGCTAGTTTTTCGTGTACTATTCCTGCAATTAGTCATGAGTTTTCTTCTATTTCGTTTGGGCCATACGAGTGGGCATCTCATTGTTATTTCTGTGTGTAACATGGTTTGTATTTTTCACTGTGTATTTTCATGTAGTGTTATATCTGGTCTTATATTTTCTGCACGAAGACTTTCGTTTCTTGCACTAGTTCGTCGTATAGTAGCCTCCGAAATTATGATTCCTTATCTTTGAGCACCTAGTTGATTTATGCAGGGTATCGTCCAAGTATGGGGTTTCTCCACTCATGCACATCAATGCTATACAAAAGCACGATTGGCAAATTCTCTAGAAATCTTCGACACCTCTTCTTCGGACTATACCTTGTTCCGAAATTTTGACGCTGTAAGAGAAGTTGATCCTGATAGTAATATTGTCTACCATTTCCATTTCTTTTTCAATATATAGCTTCATTTATTTCGTTACAACCAGTGTCAATACATTTTAACATTTGTCCTCATTCAACCTGCAGTAGGTTCAGATTTGATAACTGTATATTTAAATAGTGACGCGCACACCGACAGCGTAGATTGAAGGAAAGAGAAGCAGCTATATTGCTTCGTTTTACTCCGCTATGACGTGCATTTTTAGTGTGCTGCAACCCTAATACTGGATAGTCACATTCAACATTGCTTTCAGCTCCCTATTAATATAATTATATTTTATATTAAATATTTATTAATGGGTTGTCCAAATTCAGGTAACATGAAAGCATTAAAACAATGCTGGCACAGTAAAGTAGGAAACCCGTTAATCTCATTTTAGTTGACTTGTTTGATGCATACGTAATGATACTATATACTTATGTCCTTAGTTTCTGGTACAAGTAAATTTATAACCACGAGAGGTCATTAAGTATGGCTAGGAGGTAACAATTACATTATTTTACGGTAGTCGTTATGTCGTTAAATGCTTTCAGGTTTCTTCCAAGTGCATACCTATAAAAACCTTTCGGTTCGTCAAACACTACGATGAGTCGTTCTGCTAGAGAAACTCGTAGACTAACAATAGAGAAAAGAATCGTATTAAATGACAGAAAGTAGGAAAAGGGGGAGAGGGAGTTAGTAGCAACATTCGTGTGTCTCGTTTTATGTCGTCTGTTGTTTTCAATCTCAACCCATGGGAGAAGAGCATTTGGGGGACACGCCTTTTTCCCTATTCCAGACCTAAGACGCTTATTAGTTACAAGAGACAGCATAATGTACTGTCTTTCTCCCTTACATGTTAAAAGTTGATCTTTTACGTACAACCAGTACATCAATTAAAAAAAAAATGAATTTTCCCATTCTTCATGCTAAATATTAGATATTTTATAGCTAAAGTTCAAAATCTCTTTCCTTGTCTGATTGTTATAGAAAACCACGCTTTTGTACCAAACTCTGCATGCTTTGCTCATTTCAGCAGCAGAAGACTAAACTATACAGATCCGTTTAGAACATAAGGTCCTTTCTTCAACACATGTGCATGTCTAAATTAAAAACATCTGGAGGGAACCTCCTGCAGTATTCTGCGGTTTTCTACCCAGACTTTACCACCTCTTTTCGTAACATTCTTGTCTTCCTTTCTCATTTCTCCCCTACCTTTCTCTCTCTGAGGTCGCTCAAATACGTAAGCAGTAAAGTTGTTTTTCACTGTTATTGAGGAGAAGTTCAAGCTTTTGCCATTTGCTTTGAGAAAGTGGCAACGACCAAGCTGATTTCTTGACGCAATATTTCTGGTGATGGGTGTTAATGTCTGGTTAACCACAAGTGGTAGGGAAGCCAACTGCTCTACTGTCCCTGAACCGAAGGTTCTTAAGAGAAGATCTGGATAATATATCAAAGATGAGTTTAACCTTTACGGAAAGATGTTTATCTCTATGATAAAAGTGACGTATCAAGCTTATAGTTGTAGCGACACCAAGTTTTCACCGACTGTAACCCGAAACTCTTCCCGCCAATGCTTCTTTAGCATTGGGTTTATTGCTCACAGTAGCATATTCCCTTTCAAAGATGTAATATTCGCTTTCGATAACCTTTGATCTTTTCTCCAAAATGTTTCAATTATATTCCAGCAGGGTTTAAATAACAACCATACATACTTACCCCAGTAGATGGAATAACAATAAGATGCCTTATTACTTTCAGTCACTCTCTTGAGTCCGATCAATCGGACTTCGCTTGTCTCTGATGAGAAACAAATGAACATCAACAACCCACTGATTGGTTATCACCGCTCAGGTACCACACCAGCGCCTCTATATTCTCTCATGGGAAACTAAAAAAAACAAAAACAAGCTACTCTTACTTCCCATAAGCCTTCCAATGACCTGAATGTTACGCGATAGTAACACCTCCAAGCGGTCACTGCCGAACTAAAACAAACAAACATTATTCGCAAATTCTCTATAAGACTATCACGCCTCTTCTTCGGACTATAGGTCTACCTGGTTCCGAAATTTTGACCCTGGGAAAGGATTGATCCTGGTAGTTTTATTGGCATAACCTGGTTTATTAACTTACTTAATTTACACAATATTTTGTCTACCATTTCCCTTTCAAGTGTAATACGATGGCGCAATTTATTTTGTTACAACCATCGTTACAACATTTTACGTCTGGACTTAACTCAATCAGCATTTGAGCTGTTTGTGGATGATAATGTATTTTTTTTTTATAAAGAAAATGCTTTTGGCCTAAACTAGTATTTGACTGAATTAAAAAACGTGCATACATATGGAATAGAAATAAACTTGGAATATAAGTCGGAATCTAATTCGTTCACCTCGCTTGTAAAGTAAAAATGAAAGCGAGCGGTGATTGGAGAGGAATCAACTTGCCTTCAAGACTTGACGCTCTCGACAGATTACTTTATATATTTTTATGACCTTCAAGCGTCTTGGACTTAGCGGAAAAGGCTAGAGAGTATATGGGAAGAAGTCAGCCTAGTTTGGAGTGCTATCCCGACATTAATCTGATGTGACTGAGGAAAAATCTTGTGAAAAGCTCAGTCAGGCTGGCATTTCCCGGGATGGATCCCAGGACCTTCCGAAATCGAAGCCAACGCGCTACCAACTGAGCTACGGATGCCCGGTACACAGATAGTAATAATAATAATAATATCAAAATAGTTTACAACTAGCAAGTAACACTTTTCAAGTAGACACTCAGATCTAGAAGAGATATACATATTTAAAATCAGCATAAAAAACTGAGTGGGTATATGAAATATTAGGTGCCATTGGTTGAAGAGAAATTGTTGATACAATAGTCAGATTCTTCTCTGTGGAAAGTGATATAAAAGTGTTGAAATAGCATTACATTTTTTAATTGCTGAAAGAAATGGAAAGCAAATACACAGTAATGGGTACTGGGTGCAAGGCACTTCCTTCTAGATGGTATATTCTTCATTGCTGCCATCTTGAAGTCCGCCATATTGAATCTCGATTGATTTTCTTAAATGGGAAGGGTGTCGTGTAATATGTCATTCTGGCAAGAATATTATGAGAAATGCGTTTCTGAAGTCAGTTTTGCCGTAAATGTAATATTGTGAGAGATAAGAGTATATGACGCTAGCAAGGAGTAACAATACAATAGCCTAGAAACACCCATTTCTTCCCGAAATAACGACGGAAATGAAACAAAATACATACAAATTGTTCCTTAGCATATTTCCCTATTGATATGGATTGTACGCACTTGGGTTTCATTTCCGTCGTTATTTCAAGGCAAAATAGGTGTTTCCAGCCTATTGTATCATTACTCCAAGCTAGCGTCACATACTTGTATCTCTCACATTATCACATCTACAGCAAAACTGACTTCAGAAACATGTTTCTCGTAAAATTCTAGCCCAGAATGACATATTACACGACCCCCTTCCCATGTAAGAAAATCAATCAAAATTCAATATGGCGGACTTCAAGATGGCGGTTATGAAGAATATACCCTCCGTAAGTAGCACCTTCCACCCAGTACCCATTACTATGTACTTTCTTTCCATTTCTTTCAGCAATTTAAAAGTATAATGGTATTTCCACACTTTTATATAACTCTCCACAGACAAGAATCGGACATATTGTATTCTCTCAAACCAATTGGGCTCGAGTTGTCAAAACGCAGGATAAAAATCATAACTTTGTTCTACCCCATAAGTATGCGTGCTTGTTAGTATTCGTGTGCCATTCTACGGATTCTACCCAATTCTTCTCTTGTACGAGTGTGGGCCTCTGGTGACTGTGAGTATAGCAACGTTCAGCTATCAGTGTCATTTGACCATCTGTTATCATATTGCGCGGTATTAATTATAAATCATATCCAGATATTCATATGTGGTGTACCAAAACCAATGTTTTTTAAAACTTTTCCCGCAATTTCTCTTCAACCACTGGCCAATGACACCTAATATTTTACAAACAAACTCAGTTCTTTTAATGCTGATTTTAAATATGTACATTTCTTCTAGATCTGAGTGTACACTTGAAATAATGTTACTTGTAAGGGCAAACTATTGCAATATGAACAAATTTTTGAAATCAAAATTACAGTAGAAAACTATGTAACATTTTCTTTCAACAGGCAGAATTCTTTTTAAGAAACCGAATTTCTGTGGCTTATGAATACGAATTGCTTAAAATATTCATGTGGACTATTTGCTATGGCCAATTTTTACCCTTTTCAAAAGAATAAAATATATAAAGGAAATGGTTCGTATGCCACGCACCG
Organism: Lepisma saccharinum; assembly: GCA_022664845.1. NCBI lineage: Eukaryota > Metazoa > Arthropoda > Insecta > Zygentoma > Lepismatidae > Lepisma > Lepisma saccharinum. Next base: position 27,954 of record JAGDQP010011722.1, read on the forward strand.
TTACGCTCACTTTAACTTGTACTTAAGTGACGTTTGGGTCTTTCACCGAACATTTTCTTTTTTTTAAAAAAAAAAAACTTCCTCCCATGATTTTACCAGCCACTTCTTTCTTTATTTTCTTTCCTTTTATTTTGGAAAAGAACCTTCTTCTTCTTCTTCTTTTCCCTCTCGGAATCATATTGCCAATCTTTTGTGGTATTTCTTCCTTATTCATATGGCTATGACTTTTGAAAGGCGATTCAGACCTATCATTCATCTTTATTCTTCTTGTCTGACATTCGATATAAATGATTCAGTTGCTCAAAGAAATGAAGAATGAGGAAGAGTGATGTTCTTCTGTCTTCTTGATTTTCGGGAACAGATTTTCTTCTTTCTTTTTTCTTCTTCTTTCTTTTACTCAATACCGAATGTTCTGGTTACTTAAGCCGATTATTTCGGTTGATTCCTATTTCAAGAACTTCCTTACAAAAATTTTTCTTTTCCTTCACAGTGTTTTATATAGGATGGTTAAAACATGATGGCTGTAACTTGCAGGATTGCTCAGATCAAAAAACAAGTTCGATATAATTTCTTCGTAACGGAAATACCTTGTTTGTGGTAAGAGTTGAAAAATGTACAGGAAAAAAAATGTTTGTATTGAGAGGGTTCGAACCTAGACCTCCGAGATAGTGTTGGGAGTTCTACTCATTTTACTACTAGGCTAGCCTAGAAGAATGGTTAAGAACGCGTGATCGGTAACTGAATTATCCAGATTCAAGTTTCGTCTACATCAATGACTATCTTATCTGTATATTTTTATAGAAAAAAAATGTTCGTACAGCAAATATAAAAAAAACTAAAAAAAAATATTGTTTCTTGAAGAAATTTTGTAATAAACCTTTTATTAAGATAAAGGATTAGAAAAACAGGAGTAAATATTTATGTATAAACCAATTAAACTGTTGGTATAGTACGTTTACCTTGTGGTTTGTCAAGGTGGCCAATTTCACAATCAATTTAAAGAAAATAATTGGTATTGAATACTGATATAAAATATTAATTGTTATTCAAAATTTACAAGAAAAAAACCGCAGAGGCCAGCGCCATCACTTGGCATCACTGGTAAACTAGTATTACATTTATCGTACTTTTTGGTTTTAAGATGTTTTCTCTATAAATCTGCATAAAAGTAACTTGGAATTTATTTCTGATTGTTTGCTATAGTCAATAACCAAATATAGTGTATTTCTTTTTTACTATCTATGGTTGGAATGTTGGAGCTAGTTTGATCATTCATTAAGAGACTGAGCATAAACCATTAAAATTAGTAAATTACTTTATGAAAAGAGAAAACTAACACATAATATTGAAACTAATCAATTCTTTTTTTTTTAATTCTTGACTGGACTGCGGCGTGAAAAAAACCATGTGTAATTATTCTACAACAGACAGAGATTGTTTTATTATACACTTAATGGGAAATGAACCCAAATTAGCTGGTCTTTCACTGAACGTGGTATTGGATGGATATGAAGCTGAACTGAGTCTAAAACAGCATTCGTTAGCAATATCTTGACACAATAACTGGATGATTTGACATTGACGTTCGAGGGGTGACGGCTATTGATCGCACGATTTCGTCACGCTTGGCTGTATAAATGAACTATTCAGTTTAATTGAATGACTGATTGTTCGAGGGATCTCGGCTGAATTTGATATCTCCACAATTGTGAATGTAATGCCAGGGCAAGGTTGAACTCATTGTTATTCAGTCCAACAACGTGTGTCGTTTGATTGTTGATTTTCTACTGCTGGACGAAATGCGGTGATTAGCTACGTGTGTAATCGTGTTCCTCTATATGCTCGTATGTGTGTGTTTCTAGAGTTCCTTGTCTACATGTTCGCGATATATTTACACGTACATGCTTAGAAAATCAAACATATGTGATGAGATGCATCTCTTTTAGTGTAGGTTGATCTAATTGTCAGTATAACCTTATTAAATTGTATCTACCTGTATGCCTGTCTGATGATAGCTAAAACCGGGTCACTTTTGGTGACATGGTCTCACCCGAATATAGGAGAACCGGAGCCCCAGTGACCCAGACCGAAATTTGACCCGGTCTGGGAAATATCATTAACTGAGAATTTTCTAGTCGCATTTTCCGTGCTCTGGGTGTAACATCTCGAGTCATGGTCATCTCTGAAAGAAACAGTGTTAAAACGCAAGGAAATAATTGAAAACACTGCTTTGTTCTCCTGATTACCGGGTCTAAGTCGGGTCACAGAGACAGGCCGGGATCAAAGCCTAGACCCGGTGATTCGACCCAAAACTTGACCCGATTGACCTGGTGACGCGTTTCAGCTCTGGTATGTCTGTCTGTCTCTCTGTCTGACCATCTAACAATGAAATTCTATAAATGATCTGAATTTTGTTGTTTCATATCTGGCGATTTTCAAGTTCGATTTTGAAGCAAAAATTTTAATTTTGAAATTCAATTTGATGGTTTGAACTCGAAATCTCAAATTGACGTTAGACCAGAAATGGAAAATTGCTTTAGTTTCCCGAAATTCCGGGCGTTCGGTAACATTTCATACGTATACGGTCCAGAACGAACCAGAGAACAGATGTATGATCTTTATGCAGTTTCTGCGACGTCAGTTTGTTCCTCATTTCAAGCTTCGAACAAACATTGTTTTTGAAAGTTTCTTTTTTTCTTTAAATTTTCTATATATTGATCCGTTTGTAAGCGGATCCTCGTCATCACCAATGCTGGGAAGCCTAACCGCTTTGTCAGTCTGTTGACAACTTTCAAGTCAGGAACTATTAATGTTAGGAACGTAATTGAGGTGTCTTTGGAAAGGTCTCGGCGAGATGAGTTCAGACCCGTACAGATCATACATATTGCAGGGCCGATGCCAGAATAGGGTAACAATTTGTAACATAGGGACTACTAAGGCTAGGAATGTGGTTGATGTATTGTTGGTAATGTTTGGGGGAGACTAGGTTAAACCCGTACCGATTATCCAGAATGTAAGGGCGGGGCCTCCAGATACGCTGCATGGTAATTTTAACTCATGAAGTACTAGGGTTGGAAAGTGGCTGAGGTAAAATTTCTCTCAGTGTGTAATGTTCGCGTTGGCACTTCTATGTTCAGCAAATTTTCCTTTTCGTTTCGCTGTAATGTGCAATCATCCATATATCTTGTCATATGTCTTCTTCTTTTTTTACATTTCTACGAGAAAAAAAATGAAGAAATAAAAAAATATTTCATATTCTTGTCCACTTCCAGTCTGCTGTTACATTACTTCTTCAGCATACGATGTTTTTAAAAATAATATTTTTTTTCCTCCTGTACTTTTTTTTCTTTTTGCCCTCCTTTTGGTCCCCTTCCCACTTCTTCCTCCTCTCACGTGGAAGTGGCAGGCAGCTATTTGTCAGAGAGAATTGTGGGAACGGTCAGTTGGCTGGGACGAAAACCCAGTACCCGCAACTAACAAGTTGTCCACACCTTTCGTATCCCACGCTGGCCAATTCACACCTCCTCCCGTCCTCGAACTAATGTCTATCTTTGTCAGTCTACATGTGTGTGCGGGGTTTATACGTGGGATGTCACTCTTTTTTTTGTATGTATATGTGTGTGAGTCTGTGTAAGTTGTACTGTCAACTATTTTCCACGTTACGAGACATGATGAAAAAGTAGCCTCTTTTTTTTCATTGTTTTTGAAAACACAATAGGAAAAAGAAATTTGAAAATATAATTATTGTAGGAATAGGTTTTCTTTTTACTTCTTTCTCATGTGTTTTCAGTAAAATAATATAAAAGTATGAATTATTTCAAGGATTTTAGGTTGTAAACGTTCATTCTCTGGATTTACCTACTAGCCCACAAGTAATTTCAGTTAAGGTTAGTGTAAATCAGCTATCTTTATTGATAGGTGGCAGCACAAGCTCCGTATAACTCTAACGTGAACTTTTGAAATGGTTATGAACTTTCTTCTCTGAAAGTTTGAGGTCTCTGGGCTTTAATTTGTAGGAGCAGCACTACAATTTCATGTAACGAAAATAATACAGGGTGGCTACAATTAAAATGACCCTGTTCACAATGGACTAGACTTGGTGGTAATGAAAGATGACATTGATACTAATGATATAGATATGCTAATGATATAATACGAAAGCGATTTTCGCTTTAAAATAGTTCAAATTCTCTCCACCAGGCGAAAATGTGGCGCTGTACGAAAATATGATCTTAATAATAATGTTGTTCCTATTACTTATCTCTCAAGTTTTGAAATTTTTTGTTTAAGTTATTATCTTATTTGTACATTATATACCATTTACATGTATTCATTGCTTCTATGGTGCCACATTTTCGCGTATAGTGGAGAGAATTTGAACTATTTTAAAGCGAAAATCGATTCCGCATTACCTCATTGGCATATCTAGCAAGTACCTCATGCGTTCATTACCGACATGTCTAGGTCATTGCGAATAGGGTTATTTTAATTGTAGCCCCTTTGTTAGTACATTGGAGACACACGGAGGTAGTGCTGGCATCTATCGTTAGTTTGCAGTAACCTTAATGCTTTTTAACTACTCGTCTAGCACGTTTTTTAAGGTTGTAAATTATAAAAAACAAATTATTTAACATATACTTTTGTTTTTCAAATAATTTGACCTGAGTTATCAAATTCCAAACACCGTTGCGTTCAAGACAGAAGGGCTTAAGTCTACCTGACTTCCATATAATTTACACTCTTATGACTTGTTATTGACGATATGTAATCATCACTATTACTATGTTTTGAGATACAGCTGGGTTCATGAAAATTGAACTATGATATGATTTTAAGTTCCTAATATGATATAATCGAGTAATGCATAACCTACTTTAAACGCAGGAATAAAATTAACATTACTTTGGTATTGTTAGATTTTCTTATTTTCCGGACTTGGGATCTTCTTTCTTCAACCTTTCCTGTGAACCGGAGTGTACATTAGAGCAAGATTAACCTTCTATGGAGTTCCGACCTTTCGCCTTCCCTTATCTCACTACTTATCTTCTGTTAGTAAGCAGCAACACCTTTCTTCCTTTGCCTCTTTTATATTCAAATCATGCTTTCAATTGTATCCTTCAATAAGCGCGTTCTGAATATCCAACATCGTAATCAGTTTTGTAGGTTGGAAATGGTGAGAATGCTATGTAATCGGAGAGCAAAGTATAATGACTTCTGAATGTATAACGGCTTACAAAGAGAAGAAGAAAGGAAGAGATTTGGAACCTTAAAAACAGACGATATTTGAACTAAAATTGTTAACTGTTGCCCTCAAGAATAGATTTTTCATTATAAGTTTTCCCAGATCTTTAGTTTTTGAAATTTTACGATTGAAATCCATGTTAATAAGAGGAAATCGGACATATAATCTGAGCATACAAGAAGAGGTGAAGCTCCAGATACATTTATCTAGAGAAAAGGAACATATTTTAAAGCTTAACGGAAGAAGTATGTAAGTTAGGTGGAATATGCAAGCTGGCTACAAGAAGCATCATTTTGTTAAACTAAATTAATCAGAACAATTAATTAATTTACTGTCCAAGTATTTCTCAAGTCTCTTGGAGTGTTGAGAACAGTGAATGGAAAAGGTGGTGCAAAGGGTCTACATTCAAGAAGTATTTGTCAACTAGGACTACGGCATTGTTTTAAAAAATCTCAGTTAATTTGGCTGGAATGAAAAGGATTCCAACCCTCTTCGCGATATCAACATTATTCGTAGGCCATTGATCTTCGTCAATATAGTACACTCATTGGAGTGATTTCTGATGATACAGAACAGGAAATATTTAAGAAGTGATACAAAATTATCTGCTGTATATGGATATATAGGTAAGGAAAGCTACCATGACGTAAAAAAAGGAAAGAAGTGTTGAAAGAAGGTGTAAAGATTTAAATTGGAAAAAGGAAAACGGTAAAAATTATCTGAAAATCACTTTTGTGAGAGCCACAGAAGAAGGTAGAATTAGGAAGAATGAAAGAAAAAGAATCAGTGGAGGATTAGGAAGTGGCAGAATGATACTTAGAGAAGAATTTAATAGATAAGTGAAAAACAAGGAAATTTGATGGTAGAATGAGAAAGCAAAATTGATAGTGCACTGGAAGAAAACATAGAAGTGGGAGAAAAATGGAAGAAGTGGAACAAGAAACATATTTTGACAAAGACTGGAAAAATTAAAAAGGAACAGAAATATGTTTCATAATCTTGTAAAAGAAAGTGAACTAGAGGAAAATGGCCGAGCGAAGAAACAAAGCAGAGACAGAGATCCCATCCACGTGAAGCAAATCGTAAGAGTAGATGAAGCAAAGCTAAGGAGACAACATAAAGTACGCACACTAAATTGTTGCAATGTTATGAAGTGTTACTTCGGGAGAAATATATGGGTCTATAAAGAAAGTTAGAAAGCTTAAGTTTTGTCACAGAAACTCAGAAGACTTTGTCAAAGAACAACTAGAGATTGGCGATCAGAGAAGACCGGAACTTAGTGGGGACAGGAAAACCGGGAAGTGGAGACCATCGGAATTCTATTGACCATGATTGAAAACTACTAATGCTTCTTGTGTTTTTTTCATATGAAAATCAGTGGTCACCAAGGCCTGTAGCAAAGTCTTGTGATTGACTTATTGTAGAGACAAAATAAAATTTTGGGTAAGGGTCAGTTGAGTAGGTGAGTGGCACTGTATAATGTTGGATACCGTATTATTTTTAGATTCGGATTGTCAAATGCTACATGATCAATTAGAAACAAATCATATTCCATAGCCCAGAACACAAAGAGCACACACAAACATTACGAAATTTTATTTTACTACTTTTAGCAGTCATCCCTCCTCCACATCTTCAATTTATTTCACCATTTGTCTAATTAATTACCCTTCTTGATCCAAACGTTTCGAAATTCCCTCCACTTTATTTCATTACTCTTTAGTCGAATCCAAGTGTTCACTCCAAGCAGTGAATATTTTGGTCCATAAAAAACGTAAATCAAACTTTCTTTGAAGTTTGTTTTTATAATTCCACAGAAAATACGTTTGTGTGCTTTGATTGTTTGTTTTGGTATTGTTGTCTTGCTTTACCATTGCTTGTCTTAGTTTTTTTATATTGTTTATGCCATTACTTATAACTATGGTCCGGATTCTTAGGTTCTAACTTATTTTGTTCCTTTCGTGTTAATGTCACTATTGTAATATATGTTTTCGTTCCATTAATTTCTTAATCAAATGCTTCTTTATAAATCCTAATACGTTGTTTATAAAATTCTAAAAATCCGTGCCTTACTTAAATATTTTCCAATACTTGAACACTTCCTAACTTGTTTAATATGCTCGATTTTAATTATTAAGTTTCCTTGCTCTATCCCCCTTTCATATTTTAATTCTTTCCTTTATTTTTTACGTATATTCTCTTGTCATGTTCTTTACGTGTTGTTCAGTCTTGTCATGAAATAATAAACCATCAACACTACTACAGTAAATCTGAAGTATTTTCCAGAAATCTATAATTAGTTTCCAGTGACAGTTTTTTTCAACTAGAATTTTGTTTCAATTTTATGAAACTTTTTTTTGTTCCTGAACTTTCAAAAAAAAAAAAGGAAAGCTGAACCCAGAAATGAGCAAAGCAAAAATAGAAGAACGTGTCAAGATACAAGTGGATACTTCAAAGTTACGTGTCCAATTAGGAACTAATTTAGTTTGGTTTATACACGGGATGAAACCTGATATTGGGATATCGTTTCTCGTCATGTTCTAGCTTTGAAGTACGTCTTCTACTTTCATTAATTATGATATTATAAACAAAATAAGATACAGGTGTATAATTACGCAAAGAAAAAAACGACGATAGTACTAAAATTGAAATAAAATTCTTTATTATTGTTGAGATACAACTTCCTCTGGGGACTTTACTAATTTATTAAGATATCAACTTCCGCTATGCGGGGGACTAATTTATATTCATTTCCTAATTAAACGTGTACGTTAGTTATTCAGAAGCTTTGTGAACATGTCATGAAATAGTTTATTTCCGAACTTTTATGAACGGTTACGTTATCTTTCATCTCGCTAATCCTGTGTGTCGGAGAGGAGAGAATTAGATAGCGATTGTACTCTTGAAAGGTCCTACTTCGACCTTTGATTGGTGGAACTGATTAAAATCAATGACGTAGTCAGAATTTGATCCTGGGTTACCAGTATCAGTTAAATAGCCACCAATCTTAACTATGAGGCAATAGATCTTGAAGTATTCAAGTGAAAGTGTAATCCCTCCACATTTCAATGCCGAATTTCATTTAACAATCACTTTTCAACAATTAGAATTAACAAAATACTGTGCAACAGGGAAACATGGTTTATGTAGCCATTTTGGAGAGAGTTCTAGCAATCAAGTATTGTTGGTATGGGTATTGTTACTAACTGGTAAAAAGACTTCTCACTTTCTCACATACAGTGATGTCAGATTAAAGTTGACGCAGTGTACCTGAATGAAGTTTGTGCTAATAACAGTGAACCACCAAGCCCATTGGTTACTGTTGTGAACCTTGGATAGGCTTTGGGAAGCACACAGGCTCTAGTTTTGCTCACGGTCATCCCGATTGAGAATTTCCAGGATCTCCTCAGTTTGCAACCATCGTACCAGACAGTTGTCATTTCTTTTTGACCATTTGTATGGTACTTGATGTAATTTGTGGGTACAAAAGTAGAAATTCATTTCAGAGGTTGTAAGCGTCTGGAGAGAAGAAAATTGTAGCATATCTTTCCATGTTAACTTACGAAGTAACTACACTGCTTCACGCATTAAATTGTCCATGGTGCTTACTGATAACCCTCCTCCTTCTCCCATAATAACAAAATGTGCGTAATTGGACGTACTGGGGCAGCTTTGAACAAAAATATGGGGGTAGATTTGAACACGGTAGCAGCTTATGTCCCTACATCTAAAACGTACTGTTGAGAAGAAACATTGGTTTGCAACATATGATCAGTGTAATAGTATTTCAATTAGGTTATGTGTAACATTTTTAACAAGCTTTGTACGAGTTCGAAAATGTATGCAAGCCTACTGGTTATGCAATCCTCCTAACACCAATAAAGAAACAAACAAGTAAGTTAGTTCAAAGTTTATTAACAACTGCTTAGTTTGGCTGCTGCTGCTGCTTAGTTTATTAACAACTGCTATATTCTTTGTATGGCTAGTAAATCTTTAGTTAACTTTCTTCTGCTTGCTTCCATATTTGTATTTAGAAGCATTTACAAAGAAAATAAATGTTATTGTAATAAAATTAAAGATGTGTTCAAAACTGCCTCAGCCATGTTGAAAGCTACCCCAGGGGAGGCAACTTTGAACGATAGCCACCCAGTTCCTGTCCTTGTTTTAAAGTGACAATGAAATACGTGATTTTCTTCGACGAGTTGTATATGTTCCAATTCATATGTTATTTATCTCTCTGAACAAATTCTCTGAGTGTGAGGGAGGAAAATTAAATATGCCCAACAACGTGTTCAAAGGTTCTCCCCTACATGCCAGAATGGTACCCAGGAAAAGAGCCTGGCTGCAGTGAAATTTGATTCACCAAGAGTTAGTCCTAGTAGAGGACTATAAATGAACGGTCATAATGTTTTGAGAGATTTTTATCTACCACGTGGCTATCTACCATACATAGACAGAAGATTCGAGAAGAATCGGTCGTAGGGAACGAATGGTGTTTCAAAACCAATATGTTTCCCGTCCCAAGGTAATCAGTATGACGAGTGATTTTTATAGTTGTCTTACTGGTTGTGTGGTTTAGTATCATTTCATGGATGGATAGTAAATGTCGGCAGATAGGTTGGTAGCCGTATTTAGCATTCATTTCTTATTTAACATTACTATTAGCTATGGACTATTTTCTTCAATCATCTTTATGGTTGTTTTTTTTTCGTCGAATGACAGACATGACTGAAGGGTTGATGAATGTGTGGGACTAGGAACGATGGTAAATATTATGGCGTTCTTACTAGCATTCTGCGTATTATGAATAGGTAGTTAGTGAAAGGACATACGGATAATATGCATGAAAGACGTCGCGGTCAGTGTGATTGAGTGTAGGGGCTACTATGTGATTAGATGTTGAAGTATTGTATTGTGATATTTTGGTGCTGATTAATTGCTGGCATCCTGGTGTAACACACCTAGAATTATGGGATGATCTGCATATAGCCGTGTTAGGATATTGTTCGAGAGCAGTTGCTCTAAGCATTCCTTGATGGGTGGAATGTCAATGCGGTTTAAAGAATATTGATGTGGGACTCAGTAAGTTGATTCTGAAGCCAGGAGAATTGCGTGTCACTCCACAATAGCAAACTTCTAAGAGCTGTGAAGGTGCTGGTATCCAAGCAACGTATCCATGTTTGAGTGTTGATCTTGTGAGAACTTCATATGTAGAACCGGTGTGACGCTCACGTGGTTCCTTCTAGACGTTTGAGAAGAATGAATCTCGTTTCATATTTTGCAATTACATGGCTTAAATGAGGTGTCCGTGTTAATATTTGTATCGAAAACTGGTTACAGCGTTTGAGCCGGATAACAACTTCTTCCACTGTGAGGTTGAGCTTGTGCGAATTATATTGTATTCAAGGCTGCTGTTTTGGACGCAGGGAGACAATGGTTTGAGTTTTGCCAGAATTTATTACAAGTCCGTGACGTGTACCATTTCACGAAGAAATTTAGACTAGTTTGAAGAAATCCGTTAATGCATTGTGTAATGTCATTTAGAGTTACAATAATTGTTATATCGTCTTCAAATTGAAAAACGTGGACATGGGCAGGAATTTTGGGAAGATCAGTAGCAACCAAGGAGATATAACAAAGTGAGAAAGTTATGATGCTCATGGAACCCCAGATTTTAAGAAGATGAGATGTCATAACGAACCATTAATGTAAATATATTCCAGACGATTAATTAAGGAGGTGTGAATATAACTGTTCTTCTGGGCAGGATACCAGCGTATCACACTTTGTCGAATGCTTTTTCGAGATCCAGTGCTAATAGATACGGAAGAAATAAATGACTTATTGAGGTGATTGGGTTGTTAGGTTATAACGTAATTGATGTATGCATTTAAAAATCTGTTATGGTTGTCAAATTAATATGAACCTACACTTTTACGTTTGATTTGCATATATTGTTTGGAACTAAGAAGTTAAAACAGTACTTAAGTATTCATCCGCACGTGACAAACCTGGTAGAAATATTCTAAAACACATTCATAGGAGAGAAAATTACGAACAGGTTGTTTCATAGTTTATCTGGAGTCCGACAGATGTAGGTGCAGACTGATACAAAAACTACTTTTGAGTATTCTACTTCTCTCAAGATAATCATGTGTTCTCTATATTATTTTATGAAGATATAATATAGTAAGATGCTCAGCGGATATATATTACGTAAATCTTAAATGTGAAGATAAAAGACTACTACGAACTTACTGTCTTGTTGGAAGTCAATTAACATTTAGTTTAACATTAACCTGTTAACCAGCTGAAGGTAGACGATAGCGAATTGCTGAGAGGTCTTACTACCTATTTTTAAACAACACAGTTCGTAGTTAAAAAAAAAATCAGTAGCATGCTGAGAAGCACCTTCGGTATAATATGAACCCTGACTGATTACTGTGATTAGTTGCATTCAGTTAGCTGCAGCCCTATCGGCGTGGAGTAAGTCGTCGGATCGAGGAATGCTAACTTCAGGGTCACGCGGCTATAGGACACTCTGTTGGAGGAATCAAAAGTTATGTCATGGCCAGGCTTGGAGGAATTTACATTAATCGCCGAGACTCACTATAGAAATTTCTGCAACTAGTGGACAGTCCAAAATAGTTGTTGAGGTGAAGATACATTAAATCGTCGAACATTGAAGACACGTACAATTTTCTTGGAACTTGGTGTTTGGCGTAGAAGAATTGGACCTTGTGGCATTACCAAGAAACATCACTATAGTGCGAAAGTGCATACTTTAAGAATACATTTAATAGTCGAGTGTTGTGAAGGAACCTCCATTGCTTCAATGGGAACTTGAGAGAATTTCGATTCATTACGAGAAAGCTTGGAATATTTATTTCATTGATTCAGATACAAAGAACATTAGTTTAGACAAACCTATGATCACTATCGCAACACATAGTGTTTCAGTGTTGACAAAACGAAAACATCGTTACCACAAACCATATTCGTGAAGGAAGTATATTGATTCTTATTCTTCATATATTTTATCCATTTGTATTTTAGTATCCATTTATTCTTTTATCAGCAAATATCTATAAGTGTGTTATTTATTGTCGTATCTTATTCAATACCTCACAAACATATTTTATGTGCATTTCCATTAGTATCAGAAATTCAAATATATCTTAATCCGGTATTTGTAAATAAGCTTTACACTCTTGGAAGCCTTGGACCATTGGTTAACAAGCGACACATTATTACGTCCATTACTCTGGTTGATGTAATATAATTCAACGAAAATCATGGCAATTAGCGAAGATGAGTTGAAGAAGACAACGAGTGTAGAAGAAGATTTTAGTTGGGATACATTGAGTTGGAATACTTCAATTAATTCATATGTAAAAGAGGATATCATAGTGAATTTATCTTATCTATGAAGTCGGCATAGAGACTTATTCTTTCTCATCATTACCTGATAGAAAACGTGTTTTGTGAAATATTATTGTAAGAGAATCTTTTAATAAAAAATCTACATCGAATTCCATCCAAAAAATCCAGTGTTTCATTAGTTTTTTCATCCCAATAGTGTTTTCTAACCTAGTCTAAATTACGTACGCTATTGACAGTTGTTTAAAACCCCGAACCAACGTTATAAGGTGTAGAAGTTGATCAGAGACTCTGCACAATGGTCTAAAGCCAGCTCGATGGAAGATCTTTGAGGTTTTCCTGAAATAGTTAATTACATTTTTTTTTTTAGAATTTTCCTGGGTGTGAAGGTAAGCTGGATTGATATGAAGTAAGCTTACTGTTAGCTTTAATCGGTTTCGAAAAACACAAAATCTTGGAGACATCATAATTGAGCAGGAAATTTCCTGTCCACAGGATGAATGTGTATATTGCTGCTAGCAGTGGAACGAGAATAGGTATGACTGCCTTGATTTATTTGTATGTGATTGTACCAAAGCTGGTGCTGCGTTGTATTTTCTGACAACTGTGGGATAAACTTGCCCTGTGATTATTGTAGAAGTTAATGGACTATTGAGTGGTCGTTACCTACGAGTTGATTCTGACGGAAGGATATTTTATTTTTGATCCAAATGATGGTTTACAATACGTATCAGTCAACGAAGTGAAACTAACTTAAAATAAGCAGCAAAAAGTTGTCAGATGTATCGACCTTGATTCCAGTACTTTGACTTCGTTTTTAAATATATCTACTTTCTAGAATTATGCAACAGAAATTATTTTTCTCAAGTATTAAATGGTTCACTTGTAATGTAATAGACCATGCAAAACAAGTTTGGTAAATAGCTAACCAATATCTTGCAAATAAATTGAACTGAAACACTTCAATGTAAATTACCTGTAAAATCAACGATTCATTATATTTGCAAACTACATAGTCATCTAGTGTCGTTTGTTGTAATCAGCGTTTATGCAGTAATTAAATGATAGATAAAGCGAAGTATAACTTTCTAATGCGTTGATGATTTTAAAATTACAATGCAATCTCTTCGATTGTGGAGATTATCATATCAACGAAATGTTAAAAAAAAAGTATTAAATGACAAAATTCTAAGGAATATTAGTGTCCAAATACCAACGAGCAATTAGGTCAGATAAGGGAATGTAACCATGTAGAATTACGTAATGGATGTTTTAAGTCGAGGCACGATCTCGATACGTAATGAGTGATCGAAGAGCTAATCTAATAGCCAGCCATTCCTTACATGTTTGCGTTCACATACCATGGCCATCATAGAATTCTGGAATACTGAAGCTGGACTACCAAAAGCGAAAAGCGGTCTTCGTTCCCCCTCCCTCCCCCTCCATTTGATTAGTAATTCTGGTGAACTAGAAGAGAATAGGTACCCACACTGTACTGTTGTCTTTGTTCAACAAGCTAGCTTGTGCGTGCATGAGACTGAACGCGTTTGTGTATGTTTGTATGAATATGTGTGTGTGTGTGAGAGAGAGAGAGCTGGTGTCGGTATGTGAGTGTATACACGTGTAGTATGTCTCCTCTACGAACATGTATGTATGTGTATGTGAGTGATGTCCGTGGTGGTTTTGTTTGTTGGAAAAGCGAAACTACCCCAGGTAACAATACAGGATTACGGATAAACTGCTGCATCCGTGTGTGTGTGTGTGTGTGTGTGCATATATGTTGCTGTAGATGTGTCTGTATGTTAACAATTGACTCGTTTCACGGAGGGGAAATGGCAACACGAGTAGCTGACTAAATTTTATCTTTGTACAAGTCACACAATTTCCCTGTACGCTTTAAAACATTCCTCATATTTTATTCATGTAGTGTACAAAACGTGGAGTGAACAAATGGCGAAAAAGAAAGTGAGAGGGAAGAGACAAACAAAGAGAGAGAGGGAGGGAGACTGTGGGAGATACACCTGTGTACATAAACACACTGGTCATGATATTATTTGTAGGTCTGTCTGAAAGATTATGAACACTTTCATAAGGTTAGATCGTTTTGTTTATTTCTATTTTACTATACAACGACAAAATTTGATTACACGTCACTTTCTCCTAGTATGGTAAATTTAAATTTCCCGTTATTGGCTAAATAATCAAAAGTACTGTTGGACCGTCCCATTTCTATGTTAAGTATATATGGGTTTCACTCGATTCGAATAACAACCCATTACATCCAACTTTGAATCATCTCTTAAAGATTCGGTTTCTTTTGCTTCCGGTTTTTCAGTTTTATTATGTGAGCCTAGTTTACTGTGATAAGGCATTTCTAAAGAAAAGGTTAACTTCGGCGTAATATACAGTATACGAGGCTAGCTCAAAATATTATGATACTGCGTTTCGTTTCCACATTATCTCATCCGTGGGACAAAGACTTACAAGGAATGCTACCCAAGTGTAAATCTCCGATTTTGATAAAATTTAGCAGGTAGATACTACACATGAAATAAACGAATACGTGTTTTTTTTTGTTTCTGCGGAAAAACGGTTTTAGGGGGTAGCCAAAATTGTGAAAGTGGCCGCCCGAAAGGCGAGAAGAAGTGGACCGAAGTGAATGAAATTGTGCACAGGTATACTAGACATAAAATAAGGGAATACGTGTTTCGTATTTTCCTGGAAACAACGGGTGGGTGGGGCACAAAGCCCTCCAAACATTTCATCACGAAAATATCAAAAGTGCTAATACGTGTACGTCAAAAGTGCTGAAAGGACATGGAGAATTGCAACAAAACTGTGTGTAGAGACAATACGTACAACAGAAGCGAACACGTGTTGTTTAGTTTGTGCGGAAAAACAGTGTGGGGGACAAGGCCCCTCTGAAAAAAGGTAAAGGAGTGAATTATCGCAGGAAGGAGTGGATCGAAGCGAATGAAATTGTGCATACTGGTAGATATTGTAGATGCAAAAGAAGGCAATAGGTGTTTCCCAAGTGTCCCCTCCGATTTGCTTCAAATTTGGCACAGCAACAGTAGACAGAAAATAAATCGACACGTGATTGGTTTGTTTATGCGGGAAAACATTGTAAGGGAGCAAAAACCCCTCCCGAAATATTACTATCAAATACGCTATAGGTAGGAAACGTCTAGTGTGACAATAGTGAAAGTCTGCCAATGTATAGATGACATAAAAGTAGGAATCAATACAGCGAATGTAGAGTGTTTCGTGCTTCTACGCTCAAACTTGCACGTTCACAGACCGAACATCGCGCCCTGTAGCGTGGTACAAACAGACAGACAAACGAGCACGTGTACATCGAGTCGTGCCAGGAAGCCGCACTGACATTCGACTAATGACAGGAACATACAGTATATGTCGATCTAACCTTAAGTATTCGCCAATGTGAAAGTCTGCCAATTCATAAATGGCTTGAAAGATGAACTCGAAAGGTAAACAACTACAAGTATACTGTATATTCTTATCTCATGGTGTTACGTTTCCTACCTGAGACAAATATCATTGATAAGCACTACTTTCGTCATTCAACAAAAAGGTAAACACTTCAGCGAACACTTAAGGTTAGATCAACATAGTGGAATGTCAGTGCGGCTTCCTGGCACGACTTGATGTACACTTGTTCGTTTGTCTGTCTGCTTGTACCACACTAGAGGGCGCAATGTTCGGTCTGTGAACGTGCAAGTTTGAGCGTAGAAGCACGAAACACTCTACATTCGCTGTATTGATTCCTACTTTTATGTCATCTATACATTGGCAGACTTTCACTATTGTCACACTAGACGTTTCCTACCTATAGCGTATTTGATAGTAATATTTCGGGAGGGGTTTTTGCTCCCTTACAATGTTTTCCCGCATAAACAAACCAATCACGTGTCGATTTATTTTCTGTCTACTGTTGCTGTGCCAAATTTGAAGCAAATCGGAGGGGACACTTGCGAAACACCTATTGCCTTCTTTTGCATCTACAATATCTACCAGTATGCACAATTTCATTCGCTTCGGTCCACTCCTTCCTGCGACAATTCACTCCTTTACCTTTTTTTCAGAGGGGGCCTTGTCCTCCACACTGTTTTTCCACACAAACTAAACAACACGTGTTCGCTTCTGTTGTGCGTATTGTCCCTACACACAGTTTCGTTGCAATTCTCCATGTCCTTTCGGCACTTTTGACGTACACTTATTAGCACTTTTGATATTTCGTGATGAAATGTTTGGAGGGGTCTGTGCCCCACCCACCCGTTGTTTCCAGGAAAATACGTAACACGTATTCCCTTATTTTATGTCTAGTATACCTGTGCACAATTTCATTTACTTCGGTCCACTTCTTCTCGTCTTTCGGGCGGCCAGTTTCACAATTTTGGGTGGGGGCTTTTACCCCCTAAAACCGTTTTTCCGCAGAAACAAAAAAACACATATTCGCTTATTTCATGTGTAGTATCTACCTGCCAAATTTTATCAAAATCTGAGATTTACACTTGGGTAGTGTTCCTTGTTAGCCCTTGATGAAATTAGATTAATTATCATTAATCTAGAAATAAAACTTTCTTTGAGAATGAAACTCAATTCTTATATATTTTGGTTAATTAGGGTTCAACAATGTCAACACAGGGTTGAAAGATTGCTTACCATCTTTTCCAAGACTGATATTTAAAATTCACACACAAACACACACACACAGAAAAAAAACTCAGACCAAAGTAATTGATTGTTACCTTTACATAATTCTTATCTAATTGGATAAGATCTTTATGTTATATTTATTATAATCCCTCAAATTATTCAATTTAGGGAAATATTCCATAATGGGGTTTTCATCACTTGAAAACTATATCTTTCTATAACATTTTCTTCTTTCTTCCTTTTTTTCATATATGGCTCAAACCATAAGTTGATGGCCACATTTGTTTTCTTCTTAGCGCCATTTCAAATAATAGTCCAATTTAACGTCTTTCATAAAATTTAAAATCATCGTAATAGCCTAAAAGTTCAATTTACTCTCTTTAATCACCTTTAAAATCACTAATTACCTTTGTCTCGCAAAGGTAAGGACACAGGAAAAGCAAGATTCAGCTAAGACCAATAGAATACATAAAACACCGTTTCAAGTTTGCTTTTTAAAAACTTTACCAACTTCTGGGATTCGAACCTTTGTGGCTCTGTAGATGTGGAAGCAGAGTTTGAGCTTTAATTTTTGGCCTTCAGGAATCTAAGGCTCAGGCGAGGATAGGCTGGGGGGAACAGATGCGGATAGGAGTTGAGCAGGGCATAATTTGCAGTTATCGGGTGTTTAAGCTGGTGATAAATATCAGGAGTAAATTTTAGCCAGGCTCGAAGATCGTGAGGTCTCCAGGATGTTTTGGGTGGGTTCGAATCTTAGCTAACGCATGAATTTATGTGGATTTTAAAATGCATTTGATTCGTATTATCTGGATCAGTAGTGAAATTTTCCAAAGAATCATATTTTAAATAAGCGACCTTCTGTAATTTGCCAGTAAGACATGATGATAAAAATGATAAGGGAATGTATGGGTTATTCTTATTGAAACGGATAAACTCAAAAGTCAAATTTATTGACCAAAAGTCACAAAACTGTTGATTTTAAAAAATGATATCTCCTGTTAATTCAACATGCTACACTGTTAGTCAAAATGTTTTATTATATGAT
Organism: Lepisma saccharinum; assembly: GCA_022664845.1. Lineage (NCBI taxonomy): Eukaryota > Metazoa > Arthropoda > Insecta > Zygentoma > Lepismatidae > Lepisma > Lepisma saccharinum. The sequence continues at coordinate 46,301 of JAGDQP010011722.1, forward strand.
TTAAGTATTTTAGAAAATAAAACGACTTTTCTTGTACAATAAATTATGTATATGCCTAAGTCTTTATAAATAAAACAAGACAAAGCAAGGTAAGGCTGGTCTTACTAATTGATTATGTCAACAACCTTTAAATTTCCACACGATTTAAGCATTAAAACACGCAACGTTTGTAGTGTTATGTGGTGAGGATCATATCACTGATTTACCAATGCAAATTCAGAAGATTCTCTTCAATAGAAAAAAAACTCTGATAAAAAAAACACACATTTTCGCAAATGTAACTGGTTCCTTCTTTAGGTGCTGAAAAGATATAAACGGGTGGGCAAACGGCAAATAAATGTTTCGGTTCTAGTCATACCCACTTTGAATTCATGTAGAAACTTTCGCAACTATTGAAAGATTAGATCCGAGTGAGTGACAACCTGCTAGCGTTGGAATTCACTCGTCATATTCGTAACCACGAGAATCTAGTAAATTGTTTAATTAGCAATTATGTAATAGGTGTAAAATTATACCAATGTAATATTAATAAGATGTAAAATTTCTTCCAATGTAACCCTAATAGCGTTTTTCGAAAGTTAACTAAATAAAATTAATTTCTTATTTTAATCAATAATGGAAACTGTAAGCTCTTAAGTTGTTAATGGTCTAAATATAAAACTGTCTTTTACGTGTGTTACATAAACGCTTCCAAAGAGGGTTTTCCTTTTTGTGCGTTTGTTTTAGATAAGAGTTTTGCTTCAATGACATTGTTCCGTAGCATTTATATGTTGTAACAAGCCTGACACCTGTGTTTCATAGTTATAATCTTTGTAATATTTCCTCAATCTGAATCTGAAATGGCTTTTCGTCATTCCAATATAGCCTATTACTCATTACACTTGCATATTATTCAGTAGACCACTTTCCAAATTAGTCGATACAAAATTACTGGACCTATTAGAAACAAAGAGGATCAATCAACTTTTTTCCTGCTTCGTTTAATGTAGTTGTTGTAGCCTTCGTAACACGAATGTATCATCCGTGGCATCAAACTGTTACCTTTTGGGAAGAATTACCCATATACTTTGTGGTTAGGCGACATTTTAGACGAATTGTTATGTGGACGAAATGGGAGAAATGTTTATGGGCGAAAGATCTTTGAACTAATATGCGAAAAGAATGTCTTTCGACGACATGTAGTATCACCATCATTCTTGGTCATGTATAGGCATTGATGCACTGCAGAAATGAAAACTTTGGTAGGATTCGTTTAATAACAATCCAAGCTAAAACACTAGAGGTGCAGAGGTGCAAAAAGTTCAGCCCTAAAAAGTGCTGAAATGGAGGATGGATGAGCCACGTTTCTTGACGACAGCACGTAAGAGGAACACTGGAAGTTAACGTGAGGTGGCAAGGTTGATGATCTTCAAGCCATAACACTGGTGGAAGCTCGAAAACCAACCACCACCAACCGTAAAGCTCGCCGCTCGAACATCATGAATCTTGCCACCTCGTGCCAACTTCCAGTGTTCCTCTTACACGCTGTCGCCATGGAACTTGACTCATCCATCCTCCATTTTACTATATATATACCCGCTTCGCTGGGGGCGCTGACCCCAAAGCCCGTGGCAGGCTGTGCCCCAACTTAGAGAGCTTTGGGAGGCTATGTTCCCTTTATCGTAATCAGACTCACCGGGGGACTTAAAGCTCTGCTCTGTAAAAATGCTGTCTCAGTACTTAACTGACGCACTATACCATATATGCTTTAACCTGCTGTTTACTTAGTTTCTTTGTGTACGACATTGCAATGCATTCAAATAAATTCAATGAACAAGACCAATTTGAATAACATATAAATGAGATTTACGATATTCTGTAAAAGCTCAAATCTTTGAAACCAAAATATGAACTTGTCCAATGTGCATTACTGATCCTAATTCAATATAATGTGAAGCCTCCAGACGTGGTCAATATGGCCAGAAACATAATTACGATTTTGCATCTTTAATGCAGTATGATTTTGGCAAATTAATTGCAAACGACTCGTTCCTCATTTATGGAAAGTGGTAATAATCATCCATAGAGGGTGGAAGAGATGTAGAGAGAGTGCATAGACGATTCTCTATTCGTGACAACTTCAATTAGTTCAACAAGTCATTATCAATTGAAGACAGGTGTATTGACTATTGCCATCTGCTGTGACTCGGCATAATTATCTAATTATTCATACTAGTTAGATGAATGTTTGTGGTTGGGGAAGATCAAGGTCGTTTATACAAGTTTAATATTCTTCCCTCATTTCCTTCTCTCTCTCTCTCTCTCTCTCTCTCTCTCTCTCTCTCTCTCACACACACACACACACACAGACACACACACACACACACAGACACACACACACACACACACACACACACACACTTTTTATGCATTAAGTTTTGTTCATTACATAAATGACCTATGCGGTACACACTGTCTGATGTCATTTGAACAAGTAACGTGACTGAGTTAGATTAATATAAGTTTTAAAATGATTTTCCTATTAAAAATAGTGAAACACTTCCTGTGTTTTCACTGAGGAGTCTATAATAAGTACGCCTCTGGTTCTTCTGTCTCACAAAAATAATTAATGTATCGTAAACTGGGGTAATGTGGGACACTAGGGTAATGTGGGACACTAGGGTAACTTGGGATACTTTTTAAATAGTTTACTGTGGCAGAGCTGTTTACAAGTATCCACCAGAAGTGACTGTGCTATATTGATCACAGCTTTCAATCATTCAAGTTTTCCAGAATAACCTGTTTAGAGTTTATATTTTAATTTTTGAGCTCAGTAGGTTACTTTGGCCTAAGACTGCCACATCTAAAGGATGGCATTCCTCTGTGATCACTCTTCCGGAGCAGTGACTGGGTATGCAGAAAGGGGGTAACGTTCCAGCATTCGCCTGATGGAATTCAGGAAAATCCCTGAGAAGATGGTCAGTCGAATCTGCGTGTTTCCCCGTTGCTAATCCGAAACCAGCTACTTTAACCACTAGTCCACGGAACTGGATACCGAGAACTATTATATAGTCGTATGCAAAAGCGTCCCAAGCTACCGTATTTAACGAAAAGTATGGTATGTCTACTACGTAATAATAATTCCATGGTTATGAAATTCCTCTATACGTCACTCTCTCGACCAATAACTTTCCTCAGATCCAAGTATCGGGTACAGCTTTAACTCTGATTTGCTAAGCCGATGCGATTTACATCATTATTTGTCGAAATATTATGTCATTGATGAAGAAGTAGCACCATCTTTAGACGACTGTAGCTCCGCATTATTTGAAATTTCTTTAAAGGTACCCCTGTCCTTGTTTCGGTTTCAGGAGTTAACCTTTCAATTCTTGATCACCATTTTCTGAACACACTGTAGATAAATAGTTCCTCAGAACGACTGCGAATAATAGATGTCCATTTAGGCCCCTCACTCAAGCTAGTCCAAGTCACGATAGAACTTTAACCTCGACCTCATTACTCAAACTTATGATGGGACCTCAACCTCAGCCTAACTCAAAACCTCAGGGTGATCGAGTGGTTAGTGTGCTAGCTTTCTGTTCGCGTAATCACGGGTTCAGTACTCGCCGGATTCTCTTGAACGAAGTAGTTCGGAACCCACTTTACCACAAACTGTAGGTCCCGTCCTTTGAAGCTCACCAGCTAGATTAGGATGTTAATAACAATTTAATCAATCAATCAGTCAACCTCACTTAACCTCATGTTGGAACTTCAACCTCGACATCACTCAACCTCAAACTCACGATGTAACTTCAATATGGATCTCGCCTCTTGAGGTTGAGATCAGATAAGGTCGATTGGACCTCACGATATTCAACACCTTTGTTCTGACCAAACTACAGCTTTTAGCATTGAAGACAAGCTCATTTCATCATATACACACAGAAGAATAATAACCTTGATTAGCAAAATTACGCTTTATATCTTCCAAATGCACAACGGTGTAGTCTTTTTATCCTTCCAAATCCTAAAGTCCATTACACCCGCATGGGTATTTCTTAAATATGTTGATTTTCATTCTCATTATTAGCATTTTGAGTTTGTGAAATAACTATTTCAAATTTGAGTATCATAACCTTGATCTACTCCGTGTTTCGTTAATAGCTTTCACTAAAGACAAATAAGATTTCGCAAATAAAAATGTTCTATCTTTCGTAATGAGATAAATAAAACTATTACTGTTCTCATCACTTGGTTACCAATATAAATTATAGGGTCTACACTAAACCCATGAGCTACAATTACAATGACCTGAGGAACACTACCTGATACAACAACGGATTGGAGGGGGAGAGAGAGTTGCTTGTATTATTCAGGAAAAGCTTAAGCTTGAAACGGGACCATCTGTTCCCTTGATGGCTTGCTTGCTACCAGTGTGTCCCACGTGGATGTTTACTGAATTATGTTTACCCAAAGTACTGATAATTTGCAGCATACATCTATTGTCGACAGGTATTGTCTCACTCGAGCTGATTTAATTGTTTGGAGTTGGAAACATATGAGTCAAGGTGCTGCATATGCAAATAATGTGTATAACAATTTCTTAAAATTGAGGGGAAAAGTTCTTATCTGTGCAGCGAGAAACAATTTTCGTAGAAATGAGATATCAGCATTTTCAATTAAATGAGCATGCTGGCATCTCATTTCTAAGAAATACAAATTCTTGGTGCGTACATAATTACTTTTTTTTCTGGATTTTGAGAAACTTGTTTTCGTGCATGCGGGAGCACAATAACAATTAAGGTTTGCTTTGATTTGTTTAATCTGGTAGATACATGCTGGATTCAAATTATGGAATCAAGCTTTGAGATGTTAACGCACACTCAAACAAGATACAAAGTTATTTTCTCCACATGGACCGAAATACACCGTGTTACCGAAGATCCAGGGAGCCGAACTTCGAGTCCAATATTAACTTGTTATAATTGTAAATGAAAAGAATATTGCACGATATATCACGATTAAAGCAAATTTATGGTGTTTTTGAGAGTTAATGTATCAATAGGATACATGCTTAAATATATAATTTCATCTGGTAGACAGAGTTGCCAACCTGATATAAGTTTCAGTGATTTGAAATGGTATAGTGACTGTTAATTGGATATTTGGTATTTCCTAGGGGGAAAAAAAGCACAGAATGCAGTATTGCCAAATATCTTTACTATGCAAGGTGACATATTCAAAATAAAAATTTTGAACATTCATTTTCGTATAGAATACACAATTTGCAACACTGCGGTCCATGATACACATGTGATTTTGATCATCCGTATTGAATACCAAATATTTAATTAGTCGATATAGCTCCATTTTTGGAAACAAAAATTGTATTTCAAGCTTGCAACACTGTCAGCACAACAAAATCGTATTGAAACTTCTAATATGTGTCCTACTGACAGAAATAAACGTAATATTAATTAATTGCCGCGTTTATAATTAATGTATTGTGAAATATTTGCATTATTTAAGATAATAACAATACATTTTTGGACTCGAAGTAACAATACCTTTTTGGACCTACTGTATCTCGAAATAAAGATGCACGCTTGTTTTTGTTATATTTTTTTATGTGAGTATTAATTCCCAAAAAATTGAGGTCATAATTTGGAATCACACTATATATTTGAGCTCTAATAGATAACAGAGAGTAGATAAGCATTTAAAGAATAAATAATAACAAATTTAATTTTACAGTATATAAGGGAGATTGGGGTAAAGAGGGACACTTTTTGCCAAAATTTAAATTTCACCAACTTGTACATATTTATATTTATCTTACGAAATAAATATATTTAACACTAGAAAGCTTTGGTTATTGCCTCCCTATGGATGACTTTTCATTAAACCTTTCGCTGCTTGTACTGGAACTATTCTATTTTAACAATATTTCGGATGTACCTTCCCCCCCCCCCCC
>JAGDQP010011723.1:0-30582 GCA_022664845.1 Lepisma saccharinum
TTTATTGTTTCCCAGTTATTTTTTAAAGAACTTCTAATACTAGTTAACTGAAGATATAAATAAGTTCACTCTTTGATTTTATTAATATAATGTAATGTTTCATTTTATAAATATTCAATTAGGGCCTATGCATATTGACAGCCATCGTAATTTGTCGTATGCTAATGTATGCCCCGGACAGCATGTACCCTGCCGTTAGATCAGTGGATCGGTACAAATTGTGGTTTTTGCTTTTACAACAATAAAGTAAGCACTCATTCGAACCATATGTTTTTCATTGATGAACGAATTTGCAGGCATTACCCCTTGTGTTCCCCCTCATTCCAGGACCTATGGTCGACGACCGTATCTCACTTTAAGATACGGGATCTACACTCCTCTCCGGTTGCCAACCAGTGGACTGCGGGCGACCATATCTTTTCGGAGGTCTGGAACCAGTAGCTCACCAATACGGGTTCCCAACCAGTGGGCCGCGAGCGACCATATCTCTTCGGAGGTCTGTAACCAGTAGCTCATATTACCTTTCCCCAACCAGTGGGCCACGGGCGACCATTTCTCTTTGAAAGAATGGAACCTGTAGCTTACATTACATTCGTGACACCTTGTCTCAGACCCAAGCTTGTCCGCTGTGTTGCTGAGGCGCACCGTTACAGGACCATGACCAATTTGCACAACACCTTCCTGAAAGGATGAAGCCACATTCTCACGATGTCTCATCCACACATGGACATGATTAGATGTCAACATTGTTACCTATGTTGGTCGACGACTACCAAAACTTATAGAATTGAATATAAGCTGTATAGTACATTGTCTGATGGGTTGAGAGGTACTAATGTTGAAGTTGGCTGTGATTGATGCAACGTATCCCTTCACTGGGTGGTTTCCAACTTTATCAGTCCCGGTCTTGCTTCACCTCCGGGTAATCAAACTATTGAAGTGACACTGATGTCTGTACAGGAGTCGCAAATTCCTGAATATCCTTGCTACTAGTGCATGAGAAAATTCGAGAACATTAGTCACCTGCAAGATTCAGTACCCCATTCTCCTGACCTCTATTACCTAATTGCGTTTAAACATGGATAAATCAGTTCTAAATTACACTACAACCCAAGAGTCCTACACGGGTGGATTTCGAGCCTTCGCCAAACCAGGAAAAATATTCCCAGTAGTGTGGCCGGGAAAAGCAAAATCAATAATTTAATGAACTTCCAGTATACGAAGCAGTGAACCAGATCAAGAGATCAAATCATAATCCTTTCCTGAATACAAGACAAGAGTAAACCTGATTCGTACACAGTAAAAAACAGATGTGTTAATTCAACACAATGCGGTGTCCCAGCGTGACTACCACTTTTGTGTGTTAAATCAACACAACACACGGTGTTGATTTCGGTACTGGAAGAAAAAAAAGTTACGATCCCAGCTAGATTTGAACGTGGGTTGTTCAGTTAGAAGTCGAGCGTCTTACCGACTTTACTAAATCGTCAGACCGAAGAAATACTAGATTGAAACAATATAGAGGATAAAAAAATGTTGCTGAACTCCAAACACAAACAAAGTTACTCTCACGACTTATGCCATGATTTAATCACTTTTCCGTTGGTCAATTAGGGATCACAATCCCCATTCATTAAGAATATGTTCCATTTCTATGAAAGCAAGCGCAGCTTTGACATGTTACGATAAGAAAGCAGTAATGTTGCTCAAGTGTTTGGCTGTCGCCATCTTGCTTGCTTTAATAGAAATAGAATATTCTCAATGAATGGGAATTCTGGTTCTCAATTGGCAAATTGGAAGTAATTAAACCATGGGAAAACTCGTGCAAGTAACTTAATTTGTTTTGGGGGTCAGCAACATATAGTTGATCCCATACGCAATTTCAATCTATAATGCAGTCGTTTAATTCAAATGTTGTTCACTGAATATTGTTTGCATTTAGTGCCTTTTCCGTCTGACGATTTAGCCAAGTCGATAAGACGCTCGACTTCTAACTCAGCAACCCAAGTTCAAATCTCACTACGGCCGTACTTTTTTTTCCACAGTAGTACCGAAATCAGCACCGTGTGTTGTGTTGATTTAACACACAAAAGTGGTAGTCACGCTGGGACACCGCATTGTGTTGAATTAACACAGCTATTTTTTGCAGTGTATACTTTCAGTGGGAGAAGGAAACGAAAACATCCTGTGTATGTTTTATTAGTGTTTGAATATGTGAGTTTCATGTTCAGGAAATTTTACAATGTTATACTGCTCATAACTGCACAGTGATTGAACGTTTGGTCTCTTGCAAAGATATGAATTCACCGGCTTTAACAACTTAGAGTGCATTAATAAGCGTTTCCTCGAAAATAAGTGAAAGTGATGGCAGAAGCAGGGATAGAACTCGGGTTGCCTCTTGCCTTAACGAACTGAAACATAAAGCCACAACACTATCATCTTTATGGATTCAAGAAGTTTGATGAAAATATAACTGACTCCGATATTATCAAACAGGCAGTGGACAAAATGCACACAAGAAGTGTATAAGTAGTAATAGCGATAAAAATCTACGTCTAGGTTCAAATTGCACTTTGAAAAATAACTCTTGTAAATATTTTGTATAATGCACCTAAGGTAATATCAGATGTGTACAAACATTTTTTTTGTACATTATGTATATTTTGTATTAATTTGCTATTTTTGTATATTATATACACAACGTTCGTATTAATGGATTACAACGTTGGACATGATGACCAATATTTTTTTTTAACAATATACATTGACCATTTCCATTCTGCAACTTCGCAGAATCCAGAAGCTGTAAGAGATACAAGTAATATTACCTGCTACCTATCCTGCACACACAATTAGCTGTCGGATTGGTGTACTACCTAGCTCTACCTTGTGCACAGTTACCTGTCGGACTGGCACATCCTTGACACACAGTTAGCTGTCCGACTGGTGTCTTCCTTTCGCTCACAGTTCTATCGTTGTACAATGGGTGTGCCAGTAGGTAATGATAGCACACCCACTTAACTATATATATATATATATATACACACTGCATTCCACACATTTAATCCAGGATCTGTTATGTTTTTGTTCCAATAAAACTCCCGATAATTACCACAAAATGATCACTCTGATTGCATTTCTTCTTCGTATCCTCTTGATTCATACATTCTTTAGACTGATGATAATTTATAATCTCATATTAATTTTTTCTTTGATGTTTATGCGATTTCTATTTAAGAACAATTGCCTTGCTGTTAAATGATTTCTGACAAAAGTTTGTTCGCTGAACTCTTGGTGTCCATAAAATCTCAGCCATACTCTTTTGGGATGAAAAGTTTGTAATGATCTTCGACCTAACTCATGGTGTGTAGGAGTCTGGACTGCTCATCGATCTCTAAGTTTATTCTTGCTAACAAGTATAAATGCCGGTATTGATGACATTGGAGTATTTTATTGAATTGTTCCTTTACTCTATACTATTGAAAGGAAACACATTTTCTTGATCTCTTACAACGAGCTGAGGTCATACATGACAACAACATATATTGGATGTGCAAGAAGTAAAGAGAACTGGGAGTAACTATCATAACGTTTGATTGAAAATTTGCGACATTTTCGTCGCTTCAAGTACACAGTGTGTCTTCTTTCAAGGCGGCCTCACACCAGCTAATAGAAAGAGCGGTTTCCGGAAACGCTTCCCCGTGCTCATATATAACCAATAAGCATACATACAAAGAATCAGATGATGTACTCTGTTGTTCAATTCTCAAACTAAAATTAAACGTTTCAGTGGCGATATTGTCTTCATGGCGATATTCCCCTCAGTTAACCTATATACAAACATTCATTTACTGTATTAACACCAAGCGAGTGATTAGAACACACTTGTTAAATGTTCACATTTATCAAAAATGAATTATCTAGCGATTTCGGTTGTTCAGAAGTTTATTCTAACGTTTGTGAAGAAGCTAATGAAGTCTATGTAATTGAAGAGTTTATTTTTTAAAAAGCAAGTTCCCTTGCTTTTGATGGAAGTTCCAATCTTCAAATTGCTCTCCTGTAAAACTTCAAAATGGACATATGACAAGTGTGCTCTAAAAACGCCAAAGATTTTTTTCTATAAGTATTTTCTTAGTTTGTTTCTGAAACTATTGTGAAAAGTCTTGAAAAATCAATAAAAAGATTACTCTTCAATTAGACAAGTTTTCAAAATTTATCTAACCTTAGTTTCATTGATGTTATTATTTAAATTCGTATTCTTAAAGTCCCAAGTAATTTGTCAATATATCCTACATTTTGTTGTTTCGAGACTTTGGTTAATGTAACTGAATATACACTCGTCCCAGGCGGTAGAATAAAACTTTATGTTTGAGTGCAAATAAGGATAAGAGTTTAATTAACTATTAAAGCAAAATTGGAAGTTGCTTCGATCTAGAATGGTTTAATTTGTATGTGTTTTATGAGCCAGGGGCTTTGTTGTAACATCTCGTGCAAAAGGGAATATCATTTTCGTTTCATATGTAAACCTAATTAGGAAAGTTGAGGGGAAAATAAAATAAATATCGTGAAGTGAAATCGAAACCACAGTGATGTAGAATATGTTCACTCATGCAACATTATAAAGTTCATCCAATTTAGTTACTAATTTCGAGGAAAATACTAATAGAAAAAGTAATAAAGCACAACTGGTTTATTCATGATAGGATGATACACTTGGTATGTTGCATACCAAATAATCGAGACTACATAAACACATCATCATCACTCGTTTGTCCACAGTCATTTCTGTTTAATATAGAAAACGCACACTTTGTATTCTCTGGAAGACCAAGTATTTTTTAAAAAATAATAATTATAATGCTGTTCCAACAAACTCTGAAAATTGTTATTCTCTTGTTAATAATCGATATTGTCTGATATTTTGAGGTTGAATTTTTCAATAATTATTTATTAGAGCGGAACGAGCAATACATAAATATGAATATTATTGACTATAGATTCCACCGAACTGAATACTTCATAAAATTAACGCGAGAAACAATTTTAAAACTCATGAAGATTTAACTGTATCCCGCAAATATTGTCTCTTCTGAAATTCGACTAAGTATTTGACTAATAAAAGGATTCAAATGTCAGTGCCATTGGCTAAGACAAGAACATTACTATTAATGAGACCGTAAAAATCTTAAAGAAGAAATTACCATGTAGGTAGTTAAACTAGGAAAACGTTAAACAAAAATAAAGTTCCTTGTTGTTAAAAAGAGAACTGGGAAAAATATTATACACTGGTTAGTTCGAGTAGAATTGTCAGATTGATAAATTTGAGAATGGCGTAGCTAGTGGAAACAGTTTCAAAGTATATTCTGGTTTTCTCTTTTAGATTGTACATAAGATAGGTAAGGGAGAAACGGGACATTACTCTTATCGCGAGATTATAAATTATTCATCTTTCTCCAGAAATAGGGCATATTCATTGACTAAATCATTTAAATTGAAATAAGGGATAAATAATAGGTTAATGATATTAAGTAAGCAAATGTTACTGATATTGCCAGGAGCTACAGAATCTTTAGTGATGAAAATAAGAGACATGGAGTACTAATAAAGACGAACAATAGCAACAATCGTATTGAAGGAGAAATTGATGAGATTTAGGTAATGATCGATTAAATAAATAAGAACCATGCATTATTTGTTATGTTTCTAAACAATATTAGTAAGTCTTTCAGCCTTCTCCTGTCTGCGCAGAAATGAGATGGTCAACTCTTGTATTTTTATTTGAGAATCTTTCATTTTTCCTTACGCTTATCCAGACCAAGCCCATTTCCTTTCACTATAAGTTCACATTTTCTTTCCTTTTCCATCTGCCTCTCGTTCCCTTGCACTTTTCCCGATGGTTCTTCCGCTTCGCTCTTTACTTCCTACGATGTTTATTCTATTTCCTAATTTCTTCCTATTTCTCGTCTTCTTCGGTTCTTTTCATCGTAAGGCTATGAGACAGGACAAAATTGAAAAGTAGGTGAAGAGAAAATCCCTTTGAACCTAAGTCAAGTAATAGCAGATATAGTACAGAAGCAATGGGAAAGGAAGGTTGTTACCAAGGGAAGTGAGAGATTGATACTCCTATACAGTCATGTGGACGATTGTTTAGAATTTTGGAACTGAACCAGTAGTAAGTTGAATAAGTTCATGCAAGATGTGAAAGAAAAAAAAATGCAAGATTAGAAATGAAGTAGAGGTGAACAGCGACATTATGTTCTTGAATATAACCATAGAAAAATATAAAAAAAATAACTTAGAGCTAAGCTAAGTAGTTTTAGGAGGTGTGTACAGCTGAAGTATATTGTCGTCATCAAAGAAGTGACGTGGACTCAGCAATGAAGAGGAATATAATACAGAACATGGAGAATACAAGTAAGATAGTAGCAACATAAAAATATTTAAAAGAACAAAGTATGAAGAAGTTCTGGGTGCAGTTAAAACAAAACGAATACAGTGGAAGACAAAAGAAACAAATATTGAAGAGAAAAGAGAAAAAAAATGGAAAAGAAAAACTGATGTGTATCCAATGAAGAGTATGAATGAAGTAACTCAAATAATATAAGATTCTTTACGAGAAAAAGGTGTGAGAATATAAAGGAAGGAGGAAGTTTCTGGGATAGCAAGGCAGAAAGGGAAACAAAGAAAGATAAGTACAGAAGGTGAAGGGTTTATACGTAAAAAATAAGCGCAAAAGAATGGGATATGGTGTATATAGGAGAAGCTGAGAGACCAGAGGATATGCAAAATAGCATATGGATGACGTGAGATTAAAAAGGAAAAGGCATGTATAAATATTGTCAAGAAACATAGTGACAAAAGTAACAGTAACACAAAATCTCCGATTTTGAAAATTTCGAAGTTCTTGTGGCCCCTGAAGAATTTGTAGTTCAGAAAAAGCTTTCCCAGGCTTATTCAGTTCAGGAAGATTAAATTCAACTTATTTTCACTATTAGAAACCAATAAACCAATCCCACCAATAAACCAATAAATTTTACTTTTTTCGTTCCACCCTAATGATTAATCCGTAACACTTGCTCTGATTACAAGCCTGTTTAGTCGGAAGCTCCAAAATCGGAAGCAAGAAAGTGAAAATACTTTTAAGAACCGTGACGTTTATTGTATTTCCAAATTTCTCTGGAAGTTCCCTAAGCTTGAGCATCCCTGCTTCAAATCCATTCGTCTTCCATAAAATCAATGTTGTATTCCTGATGGTCTAGAAATATTATATCTGGTTAACAGCTAACAGACTTATTATGTATTTCCCACACACAAGCACAACAAAGTGTTCGTGATGGACTTAAGCCACATAGATCCTTTGGAACTTTTCTCTACACAAGTAAAACGGGAGAAACGGCACTAATCAAGGAACTACATAAATTGATAAATGTTTTATGGAGAAAGGAGGAGCTTCCAAAGGAATGGAAAACCTCAATAATAGTTCCGATTTACAAAAAAGCGATAAATCGGACTATGGGCCAGTCTAGTAACTTTGGACTTCGGCCCGTCACGATTCGCCCATTTACAGCCAGTTAAAATCCACATCCATGCCCCTTCCGGGAATCGAACCATGGACCTTCGAACCGATGGCCTACCGCCGCAGACCGCTCGACCACCCGGCCGGCAAATCGGACTGTAATAATTACTGCGGAATCTCGTTACTTCCAACCTGTTACAAAGTATTAAGTAATATTCTGTTAACACGCCTAAGTGTATACGTAGATGAAATAGTTGGAGATCACCAATGTGGATTTAGAAGAATTAGAGACCAGATTTTCACCATGAGACAAATTTGGGAGAAGAAATGGGAATACAATGGGACTGTTCATCAGATATTCATTGATTTTAAGAAAGCATACGCTTCTATCAAAAGGGAAAAGTTATACAGTATCCTGATACGATTTGGAATTCCGAGAAAACTTGTTCAACTAGTGAAGATGTGTCTCAGCGACCCCATAAGCAGAGTACGGATAGGTAATAATATGTCAGATAGTTTCAAGATTCGCAACGGATTGAAACAAGGCGTTGCCTTATCACCACTACAGTTTAACTTTACGTTAGAATATGTGACTTTCAAAATTAAAGGGGACAAAAAGGGACTATCATTGAATGGTTTGGATCAACTGTTCGTATACGCGGATAATGTAGGTTTAATAGGGGACGATATAGATGCACTACAAACTACAAAGCAACACCGATATCTTAGTAGAAGCGTGCGATGAGATAGGTCTACAGGTAAATATAGAGAAAACAAAATATATAATAACAAGTCGAAACACAGGGAATGAAGGAAACAAAAACACAAGAATTAGGGATAATGTCAAAGAAAGTAAACGAATTTAAATACTTAGGAGCATACGTATTTAAATGAGGTCAGAGAAGAAATAAAAGGTCGCTTAGTATCGGGCAACGCATGTTTCTATTCAGTCCGAAAACTTCTAATACCACGATTAATATCAAGAAAATTGAAATTGAAAATATACAGAACGGTTATTCTGCCGGTATCACTTTGCGGTTTCGAAAGTTGAAGTACGACCCTAGCAGATGAACATAAATTACTTGTGTTTGGAAATAAGGTTTTGAGAAAGATATACAGGACGAGATGACTGGAGAATGGAGGAGACTGTATAATGAAGAACTCCACGGACTGTACGATTCACCAGATGTAAAATTAATTAAATCGCAACGACTAAGGTGGGCAGGTCTTTTAGCAAGGATGGAGGGAAAACGAAGATTATGTTCTATCCTGGTTGGAAGACCGGATAGAAGTAGACCATTGAGGAGACCGAGACGTCGTTGAGAGGACAATATTTGAAGAGATCTTCGAGAAGTAGGTGTTTGTGATCAAAACTGGCTTGATGTTGCCCAGGATAGAATCCGATGGAGAAAGTATTTTACTGCGGTGATGAATTTGCGAGTTCCATAAGCCAGAGTGAGTGAGTAAGTTAAGGTTTATCAATATCAGAGTTTGGTATAGTATCACTGGCAGCCTATTACTGTAGCTAACAGACCTACGAAAATTTCAATGAATTCCTCACTTTTGTCTCTGAGGAAATTGTATTAAAAAATCAATGAACCTGGATTTATTAAGATGTACTTTGAACAAATTGTGAAGAGAAAATGCTCAAAAAGAACATGAAAAAGTAGAAAGGCAGAAGCATTCGAACTCACCTGAAGAAGACCCGATACTTTTGGAATGCCAGCTGCCACAAAAGCAAGAACATTTCAGAAACTGCTATGCAAAGTAAAATGTTTTAGTGTCTATAAATACAAACTAAATTAGGGCCAAAGTTTATAGAACTTCTAAGAGCAAGAACAAATAGTAGAACTGTCGTGTTTCGTTTTCGCTCTTTTCCAAAAAGAAGGAAATAAAATCTGTTATTGAACTTAATTAACTTTGTAACAAAAGCGTATGATTTGGTTCGTTATTGGAGAAGATTTGAATGCATTACTTACTAACACATTATGTTATTTTGTATGACAAAGGAAGTTTTAATAACAAATGATTTTATGAGAATTAATTACAAACTAAGCACACTCTTGTTGTAGGTTATGAAGTTGTTGTAATTTAGCTATTAAATGCTTTCGTTTTATGTTCTTCTCTTATCTTTAAGTAATAAAGATGTTTTTAGTGACAGCTTGAGGAAAGTAAATTCGCAAATGACAATTTCCTTCTTCTTAGTAAAAGAACTGAGAAACAAATTAGGGCCTACTTTAGTTGCTTGCAATTTGCATTGTACTAAATCATGTTACGTAATTGGAAGGTAAATTAGGTTATTTTATGTTTCTTCGTGGAGAGAATAGCTCACGCGTACGTAAACGTAACGAAGAGTGATTAAGACTCTCTCATAAACTTAAGTTTTCCTCTATTCTCTTAGCGTGACAATGGGTCTATATTTTTGTTCATTCCTATTGTGTATGCTTTGATCTTTCTCTCCCTTTTCTTCCTTCAAATACTAAATATTAAAAAGGGATCAATTGAAAAAGCATCCCTTTACTTTGACCTGTTTGGAAATTTTAATTTTTAACGCCTTCAGGCAAATTTGGCTCATGCCGGATGGATACTGATGTAATGATTGATCGAATGAAGAAAGCGGGGGTAAATGGGGTAAACCCCGAGAAAACCCACGCGCATGGTGTTTATCCACCACAAAACGCACATGGCTTGAATAGGGATCGAACCGATGGTCCCTATTACCAGAGGTGAATGACCTGGTTGGAGTAGTAAACAGAGCGTTGACTAACTGACCAGCTGACACGGCTTCGATCCCCGGTCACGTCCAGACTTTTTATCTTTTTGTTTTCAAAGAACATTAAATTTTCTTTCTTTGTATTGAAATAATGACTCCATTTTCCTTTCCTTTGCATTTTTAAGTATTTTACGAAATTCAATGACATAAGTTAGAAAGGACACGTTAGGCTGTTTTCTTTAAACGCATTTTCAAAATGTTACACACTTTACAGAAATAAGTTAGAAAAGTCTGGTTATTTTTTTCATTATACGCAATGAAAAAACCGAACACATAAAGATAATCCTTTCTTCTCCAGGAGCTGATATCTGTTAACGATCTTCTGAAGCATGTCGAGTAGTTTTGACGTGAAGATTCCTTAGAAAGAGGCTGATGAGTTCACTTTGTAAGACCATCAAGTTGCACAAAATGGTAACGATTTTCGATTGAAACATAAAATGGGAGAGCATTCTATTAGTGAGTTCTTGCCATGTATATTAGTACCGTGCTCCACACCAACCATTTTCTATCTATCGATGTGAATGTACACTCTGCAGGATCATGGGGGCGACTCTCCTGGTGAGAGGAGCCGAGCAGTAGTTAGGCCTCCATGATTGCAAATTTTCGGCACAATGTCCGAAGGTAGAAAGAGAATATTTGACCGGTGTTTAGCAGCCTCGAAGTAAGAGGTGTCTCCATCGAAATCCTCTTCGGACACAGATTCGAGGAAATAGTAACAAACGGATGGCGAGTCTAGTGGTATAATTAATTATTAAGTTATTATCTTTCTTTGGTAGCTTTAATGACGAAGAAGCTGAGGCGGCTTAGTCTTCGGAGGTCTTCTTATGAAGCGTCTTTGAAACTACAAATCCTTTAATATAAACGAATGATTGGCAGGCAAATTACAATTAACAGGCTGGCTAAAAGTTAAGAGTACGCTATTACTTACAAATTAGTAACACTTAAATTGATTTTTCTGAGAAACAGGCTCATAAATTCCTTAATAACAGAAAAACATGAATCCATACAAGTTTATTGGTTGATAGTTTTATACATGCGAGAAGAGATTTACAAAGTGGCAATATATATACAAAGTTGGAAGTTACGGTTCGATAGGTTATACGACCAAAAGTTTACGTTTAAAAGTGCAAGACTCGGTCAACGTACTGACGTGTATTTGGGAAAATATACCTTCCAGGATAGAAACGAAGAATTCGTGATATGAAAAGCTTGTTGATTTTGAAACTACAAAATCCTTGTAAAGGGAGATGAGGGCGATACATCCTGGTAGACAGAAGAGGTCTGTTAGATCTTACTCTTCAAATTTCTGTTAAGAAAGACTTGTAATTTTGAAATTAAGGGTCAGTACGAGTCGGAAATAAAAAATTCGAAAAGTTTGTCTAAAAGAATAGCATGATGCTGCAAAAAATTCTCGTTTACAGAAATAGGACAGAATATTGTCATGGCTTTTGAGGATGTTGGTAGGGTTTGAGGGAAGAGGAGCTTTGCTGGGGAAATGCTTAGGGTCTCGCCGAGGACTACATCCCTAAAACGGTGCAGTTCCAGCGCAGAGGTAGAAGGAACCTGAGGGAACTGATTCAAGCGCAGGAGGAAGAAGGAATCAGTCCGCAGACAGTTTCTGATTTACCGTGGCGGGTTAAGATTTGTTAAGTTCGGGCTATCGCCCATGTCTTACATGTGTGTTAGGTCCATGGCAAAATGTTTAAGTGCATTTGTGTTGACCGGGGAAGCAACTGTCGCTACCATGGGTAGACAATTTCTGGCTATCAGCATTGCTCTTTTATAGTAATTAATTGGTAGGCCAGATGTTAAAGCGGTAGATCAGGGAAGACTCACCAATTAGTTCTGTAGCTCTCTCTGGTGAACAATTCCAGAACTGCAATTATTACCTTACAACTAAATCAGTTGCTTAACGTACATTCACAAAAAATAGATAGCATTGTTGTTATATTTAGAAACAACTATTACAGTACATGTTTTATTTTATTGTTGCCTTTTAGGGCGGTCGTTCTTAATTCAGCGGATGGTTCGGATCATATTCTATGTTCTCCTGTTTGGTTATGACGAAAAAGATGTGAAGAGCAAGGGAGAATTTGAAACTATGAAACTCCATCTTTGTCTGACGTCCTTCTCAATCTTAAAAAGGAGCGGAAAGGACAAAGCTATTCTTCTTTTGAAGCTGCGTAACTTAAAGGTTTCTCTCAGCGAAGGGGAAAGGGTTCTGCTAGAAGAGGCGAAAGGGAGAGAGAGAGAGAGAGAGAGAGAGAGAGAGAGAGAGAGAATAACATAACTAACTTCCTGCTGCCAATGTTATAGACTGAAGCTCTGAGAGAATTTTACATTTTGAAACATGTTTTGCTTATTTTGATAGGATAATAATAATTGTAATAAGGTTATTAAAATTGCAGAAATTAAGGGAAAGAAAGATTGCGAAAAAGTTGTATTCGTAACTTACTACAACTCAGATTCTTAGAAAAATAGGAAATGGCCAATTCTTAAGTCGGCTAAGTTAGATTTGATTTGATTTATTTTTACTAATAAAGATGAGGCCATCCCTTCCAGCATAACAGTTACCTGATTAACGTAGTTTTGTATTATACATTGATATACTTAAATCAATGATACAAGCAAATAAACATCACTACATTCGTACTCTGACGCATACATATACACACACACTCACGCGCGCACGCACATACATACATAGATACAAAAAATAGCAGATAATCTAAATATGATATATATATAATGCACAGTCATATTCAATCCACTACTGGATGAGGCCTGAACCGGAGGGAGGATGTGGTCTATTGCTCCCACGCTGACCAGACATGTTGGGAGAGGAGAGCCGAAGCTCTCAACTGTGATCGCTACCTCTTTATTCAGGTAGCTCCCCAATTGGCCTCACGACGCTGGGTGGACGCCACACAGGCAACACCATCTGGAGTACTGCCCAGACCCGGTAACGGTCACCCGTCCAAGCACTGACCAGACCCAGAGCTTACGGTAACCGGTAGACCAGCTCGGCTAGGGCGTTGGAAGGAAAGGAAGGAAGGATATATATATATATATATATATATATATATATATATATATATACTGCAGTCATATTACAAAAAAGTGTGCAGATATTTCAATTATATATCTAATCGTTTATTTACACAATTGTGAACACAATATTGTGTGAGGCAATCTGATGGGTTTCAACTTGAGTGAAGGAGAGCTGCTGTAAAATGGTTTCTTTCTTATGGAACGGGTAACCTTATGACTATTTAACATTAATTTCTGCTAAAAATATGTTACAATGATTTCTTTTGAGCATAACACTAGATTGCTTTTTGGTGAACTCTGGAACCGTGTTCCAGTTGCAACAAAAGCCTTGCTATATTAACATGTTCTGTATCTCTTACTTACTTACGGAACTTGCAAGTTCATAACCGCAGTAACAAATTTTTCCATAAAATTATATCCTGGGCAAGATCAAGCAAGTTTTGATCACAAACACCTACTTCTCGAAGATCTCTTCCAATATTGTCCTCCCAACGTCGTCTGGGTCTTCCCAACGGTATCTTTCCTTCCGGCTTTCCAACCAAAATGGAATATAGTCATCGATTTTCTTCCATCCGAGCTACATGGCCTGCTCGTCTTAGTCATCGCGATTTCATTATGCTTACAACATCGGGTGAGTCGTACAGTGCGTGAAGTTCTTCATTATGCAGTCTCCTCCATTCACCAGTCATCTCGTCCCATTTCGGACCGTATATATTTCTCAAGACCTTATTTTCAAACGCTCGTACTTTATGTTCATCTGCTAGGGTCGTACTCCAACTTTCGCAACCGTAAAGCATTACCGGCAGAATAACCGTTCTGTATATTTTCAATTTCAACTTTCTTGATATTAATGGAGTTTCTGGACTGAATAGAAACATGAGTTGCCCGATACCAAACGACTTTTAATTTCTTCCCTGACTCATTTTTGCTTGTGACATTAGCTTCTAAGTATTTAAATTTTGTACTTTCTCTATCTTCTCATTCTTAATTGTTATGTATCTGTTTCCGTTTCTCGCTGTGTTTCGGCTTGTTGTCACGTATTTCATTTTCTCTTTGTTTACCTGTAGACGCTTACCTCATCGCACGCTTCTACTAAGACATCGGTGTTACTTTGTAGTGCATCTTCCTCTATTAAATCTACATCATCGTCGTACACGAAAAGTTAATTCAAGCCATTCAACGTTAATCCCTTTTTGTCCTCTTTCAGTTTTAAAAATCGCATATTCTAACGCAAAGATAAACATTAGTGGTTACAAGGCATCACCTTGTTTCAATCCGTTGCGAATCTTGAAACTATCCGATATATTATTACCTACCCGTACTCTGCTTATGGGGTCGCTGAGACACGTCCTCACTAATTCAACATTTTTTTTTCGGAATTCCGCATCGTACCAGGATATGTATAACTTTTTCCTTTGACAGAATCATAAGCTTTGTTAAAATCAATGAATATCTGGTCAACAGTCCCATTGTATTCCCAT
Source organism: Lepisma saccharinum (assembly GCA_022664845.1). Classification (NCBI taxonomy): domain Eukaryota; kingdom Metazoa; phylum Arthropoda; class Insecta; order Zygentoma; family Lepismatidae; genus Lepisma; species Lepisma saccharinum. The sequence continues at coordinate 14,822 of JAGDQP010011723.1, forward strand.
TTCTCCTCCAAAATTTGTCAAGGCGAAAATCTGGTCCAACGTGGATTTATTTCTTCTAAATCCACATTGGTGATCTCCAATGATTTCATCTACGTATATCCTTAGGCGGGTTAGCAGGATATTAATCGATACTTTTTAACATGTTGGGAGTAACGAGATTCCATGGTAATTATTACAGTCAGATTTATTACATTTTCTAAAAATTGGAACTGTTATTGAGGGTTTCCATTTGTTTGGAAGTTCTGCTTTCCATATAGTATTTACGAATTTATGGAGTTCTTTGATTAGTGCCGTTCCTCCCGCTTTAATTAATTCGTATGGGATATCGTCTATTCCCGGTGGGGCATTTCGACCTCGGTACCGCCAGGTTCGGGAATCCACGGTTCTACGGTATAGATTTCAAATTCCTCTGTTTGTTCTCCGTTGTGTACAGTAAGAGGTTTGTCGAAATAATTTTTCCACACATCGATAATTTTAGTTGGATTCGCCTGAAGATCTCCGCGTTTATTTCGAATCATCCCTATCCTCGGCTGGTAGCCTTTTCTTAACGAGTTTATCCCTTTGTATAGATCTCGTATGCTATTTGTCTTTCCGTTTTCCTCTATCTCCTGATATATAAGATATTCTCACTTTTTGTTTCTGAACCCTCGTGTGCCGTTGCGTTTCGCGTTTGTTTTATTACTTAGCCATCGCTGCCTTGCTTGTTTTCGTTCGTCATGAATCTTAAGGCATTCATCAAACCAAGGCTTGTTTTTCTGTTGTTTCTTTTCACCCACACGTTCCTTTGCTGTGCCCTTCACTGTATCACGAATTGCCTTACTTACATCCATTTTGCTATTAATTTTATTTTTATTACAACTCGAGTAAGCTAAGATTTCGAATCTATTTGAGATTTCGAGGTGGTAGTTTGCTTTTACGCTTGGATTATCTAATCGTTTAATTTCAAATTTCAGTTGTTTTGATCCTTTGCTTTCTCTGTTCGCGATGAATAACTTTTCCCTCATTTTTGTGATCAGCTGATCTCTAACTGATGATCAGTGTCACCTTCCGCTTCTCTGTAAGACCGAACGTTCATTATGTTGGTGTGTCTTCCTCTATCTACTAATACCTGATCGATCTGGTTGAGAGTTTGCCATCCGGAGATACCTTTGTGTATTTGTGTAATGTGTATGTCTTTGTGCTCAAAGTATGCCTTTGTACTCTTTACTAGTAGGTTTTTCGAGATCGCGAAAGTTATCAGTCTTACTCCATTGTTGTTTGTGATCTCGTGAAGGCTGTATTTGCCTGTAGTAGGTCTATATTTTTCCTGCCTCCCTACCTTATCATTGAAATTACTCTACACAATGTTCGGGTTATACTTCGGTAATCGGTCAATCTATCTTTCTAGCTCCTCGTAAAATGTTTCTTTGTCGTTATCATTAGCCTGCTCGGTCGGAGCATAGAAATTTATTAAAACTGTGTTGCATCATCGGGTACACATCATAACGTACGATACTCTTTCGTTTACGAACTCTACATTCTGAACCGCCGGAACGATATTGTTCTTAATTAAAAATCCTGTTGCGAAATTATGAGACTTTGTCCCCCGCAGTAGAAAGTGTGTTTGCCCTGTTGAATGTTATCCTGACCCTCCCACTGTACTTTTTGTATCGCTAATATGTTCAGCTCGTACTTTTCCGTCTCGCGTACCGCCACCTGAAGAGTACCCGTTTGGTATAACGTTCGTACGTTCCACGTCTCTATTCTAAGGTCTTTCTTAAGTCTGTTCTTGAGCTTCCTGAAGCAGTCCCAACTGCGGCCTGTTGCATAAAAAAGCACAAGCTAATATTATTAGTAACGGAACTTGTGACTTGTAATATTATTTCCACAAACCAAAAGTTACTACTTGAAACTTATTAGTAATATTTTTGAAATTATTCGTGAATTGTACAAGCGTCTGTTGCATAACAGAAACTAACAATACAAGATATTTTTAAAATATTAGCAATTACTAATATTTTGTTAATAAGTCTAAAGTAACCCATAAATGCAAAGTATTAGTTTATGTTTGTATTTTTCTCTGTTCAAAAATTATTAATGGATGGTACAGTTTGTTGATTGGACTTTACAGTGATTTCTAACGCACATTTCCTAGAAATGCTCACCGAAAACAAAACTTTTTTTGTAGCTTGTTCATACACCTGACAAAAAATACTATATCAACAAATATTCGATTTTGATTTGACACAGCTCCGGATGACGCCATATTTGCCTGTGGTGGACAACTGCACGTAATAATGATATATAACTTCTCGTAACGCTTGTTTGGATTGTGGTCTGTCGCTATGTATGAATAGAAGAAGTATATTCGATAATTTTGAACAAGGAAATGAATGGTTCCAAGTGTACATGTGGCTCAATAGCGGGGTGTAGGTAAAGGAAAATTTATTTATTAACGCTTATTTCACATTTTTATGGCACAAAACTTTGTTATATTTTGCGTTTCAACAGTTCAACACACTTCGGAAACATTTTATTTATTTGATAAATTTTACATTTTGTGGGGTACCTAAAGTAAAATTAATCCTTTCCATCTTCGTCAATTTCTTTTATGACTACGGTTACAATCTACTGCTGAGCGCTTATTCTCTTTAATCTACTGTAACACACACTCCACAGTTTAATTTTCCGTTACTCATCGCGTTTTCACATTTTGGAGACAAGTTATGTTACCCATACACAAAGTTCAAGTAAATATGAAGACGTGTTTACCTCGTCAACTGTCACTTTTATTTTTGCCAGATTTATTAATATTATTAGGACTCATTTTACTACATAACACCAAATTGTTATGCAACAGAAATTACTAGTACTTGTACTTTGTTAACTTCTAACTTGTGAATTTCTACTAATATTATTACTAACTTTATGCAATAGGCACCAGGAAATCCGAATGAGGGACTATTTTACCTCCGAAATATTTTACCCCAGGAGAATCCATGAACCATCTGTTACTATATCTTGACATGTTTTAACGGTGTAGAGGTGTTAGTTCTACGACCTCGCAGTAAAGGTAGACATTCAAGATCTCGTCCTCTGTCCATCTCTGAGCGTTGCCGATGTCATTCATCTTCAGACTCAGAGTGGTAATGGTGATGCTGCTTCCCTTCACAATGATAGTTTTGTTCGGGGTTATCTTCCCCTAGCCTTTGTAGATCCCTCTACTTACTGCAAAGCAGCAGTACTGGTTTTGGTCTGCTCCGAAAAATTTCCGGTAGTTACCATATTTGGTCGGCATTCCACTATCCGCCACCTGGGGAGGCGCCTGATGGGAGACCATTAACTCCGATGTTCTGTTTCTCGGTATTACTAAAAGATTATACCATCTTCTGCTTCTGTGTTTATTACAAGAGTACTGGAGGAGATTTGATAGAGAATGACCTCGGGTGTAAAAGGTGATAACCCACATATCACGAAAAATTTAGTCCTGTGAATGAACAAGGCGACAAGCCTCTTCTCCGTCTGTTCAAGGTGAAACATTATTGATTTTCATATATAGATGGCAGGAAAGGCACGGTGACATGCCACTCTGGCGAAGTTTACGCACGTATAAGGTGACAACCTGTAGTGCAACATGGCGTCGTGCGCCAAGCAGCATGTTTTTCGATTAGAAGAAATTGCCGATATGATGGACGTTGTAAGTGATATTAGCGGTGTTAGTGATCCAGACCATGCGGACTATTTTCCTGAGGTGGAAGAGGAATCATCATCATCATCTGAAGCGAATCCAGTAAGTATTATTGAAAAATCTTATATGTGTGGATTATCACACTATACATGCACGAACTGTGTTGGTTACCTCCTTGTACATGCAGAATATGTATCTAGCTACGTCGCAGTTATTGACGTATAACAATATTAGATGTTTGTTATTCTAAATCGTGTACAAACGTTATATGAACCTAAATGCGTACATGAAAATACATTGTTGTATTCTACCGGTCATAATTTCTTTGCAATTTAGACTTTCGCATAAGAGAACGTGCTGGAGTCAGCCAAGGATTATACGTAGAATGAGCCAAGCGGTATGTTCAGTAACACCGCATAACTGATACGAAGCTAAGCACAAGTTATTGTGTTTTAACATTCATCTCTTGGTATGTTACTGGACGTTAAGTTTGTATGTTCCCCCTGTCCCCATTTAGTCCGTCTGTAACGTAACAATATCAAGCCTAGCCTACGGAACGAAAAATATGAGGCAATGATGCCATTTAAACATCGTAGAAGGAAGTCTTGCGGTTAAAACCACGCACGCTATGAAACGTCTACATTTTACGAGATACGCGCCTAATTGTAATAATCGATACCTGATGGTAATGTGATGAAAATAAGGTACGATTCATTATTTACGTGAATTACTGTTGCAGATATGAATATGGTTTACAAAATGGAATTATTGTAAATAAATCTTTTCGTCAGGCCCTAGTGATAATAGTGTACGAGATGGACTTGTTCGATTTGTGAGAGGAATGGTTCTCTGCATTCCTCAACAGGTCTACGTACAATGGCAGTCATATGAGAGATGTCACGAGTGACCGTAGCTCAGTTGGTAGAGCGCTGGCTTCGCATTTGGAAGGTCGCAGGTTCACCCCCAGCGGCCGGCCATCAGGACTGAGGGTTTTCTAGGGTTTTGCCTCAGTCAAACCAGTCAAATGGCGGGATGGTACCCACAAAACTAAGCCCTGGCCGACTACCCTACCCTACCCTGTCCCGGGCTGTGCCAGAGATATTTAAAGGCCTTAAATAAAATTCAAATTCAAATGAGAGATGTTATTCATAAACGTAATTGTGTTTGTTTAATGTAATGCAAATCTTTCATTAAACCACATTGCTGTTGTTGATTTTTCTTTCTTTCTTTCGCAGAATGCGCAGAAACCACGAACGTCAGAACATCAAAAAGGGACGAAAACGGAAGAGAAATCTAAGTGAACAGAACAAGGCAAAGCTGCGTCGTAATCAGGGTGAAAGCTATATCACCAAAAGAGGGAAAGGAGTCATTTCAAACTCACGCCAAATTGGAGAAGATTGTAGATACAGAAAGAAGTGTTTTGTGAAAGTAAATGAAGATACCCGTACCCGTATTTTTCACAACTTTTGGAAGAGTGGTAGTTACAACACGCAAAACGCGTATTTATTTGGACTTATTCGGCCACATAAAGTAAAGAGAAAGGCACAAAATCCAGAGAAGAGGAATATTTCAGTTGACTGCTATGTAAGGGATTCAACGGACATTTGCGTGTGTAAGAAGGTCATTCTAAGCATACATGGCTCACAGAACTCTCATAAAAGGATCGATCTTTCAGTTCAGAAGATAGAAAACTCTGGAAGAAATGAACAACATACACCGGGAACAGTATCTCCAACTTGTGATCAACGTGGACGTCACGGGAGACCTCAGAAAATGCATTCAGCAAGTGATATTGAACATGTCCGAGCTCACATCAACAAACTGCCTTGCTACAAGAGTCACTATTCCCGCAAGAAAAACTACAACGAAGAATAAATGACAATGGAATATTCCATTCGAAAGTGTTATGATGATTACAGTAAAACTTACTGTAAAGAAATGAGCATTACACCAGTTTCACAAGTCAAGTACATAAGCATGTTTACAGGAGATTTCAACATTGCATTTTAAATGCCGAAAGTTGATACTTGTTCTGAATGTGACCGACTTCAGATCTCTGATACTGATGCTAAGCACAGAGGAGATCACGAGGCTCTGAGGGCTGCCGAAGAGAAGCAGCAATTGCATCACCGTAAAGGGGAAGCAGGACAGCTCAACTTTCAAGTACATCAAGAAGAGATTTATCACATAAAATACTCACATTCGACATGCAGCAAACTCTTCCTACACCAAAGTTTTCCACTGGTCCTACGTTTTACAAAAGGAAAATGTTTACGTACAACTTTAACATTCATGATTGCGGCAAAGAACAAGGGTATTGCTTCCTGTGGGATGAATCTGTTGAAGGTCGAGGGTCTGAAGAAATAGCAAGTTTTCTTCACAGCTTCTTTGAAGAAATTAATTTACGTGGAGAAACACTTACGGTGTTCTCGGACAATTGCTGTGGACAAAACAAAAACTGGATACTTGTGTCATTCTGGCTGTATCTCTTGAGTAGCGGAAGGTTTAATACCATACAACATTACTTCCCTTATGTTGGACATACTATGTTACCGTCAGATAGGGACTTTGCTGCTATTGAGAATAGTGTTCGTCATATTTCATCAGAACTTATACAGTCCAGCACACAGAAAAGAAGTAATTGACACATGCAAGTATGCGAAACCTTTAAAAGCCTTCGTAATGACTCAAGAACATTTTCTAATGAATAATATGTAAGTGGAGATCCTTTTAAACCAAGGGAAGTCGCAAGAATGAAGTGTGAGATGAATCATCCATATAATTTGGCAATGTCAACTTCTTAGGCGCCAGACACCAACGATTTTGTAAACATCAGTCTTAAAAAGCGGGGCAGATATCAAATTGACTTGTCCTCTATTCCACTTGTGAGAAAGTATACTTCGAAAATTCCACTCCAGAAAATAAAATATGATGATGTCATGTCATGTCTGAAATGGATACCTCCAGCGTTCCATGATTTCTATGTACAACAACGTTTTTTCGCAGGAAGTACATTCAGATGAACAGACTGAGGACTCTAGTGATGAATAGAACTGTCGGGACAGCATACTTATGACTAAGAATGTGATGGTTTGAAACTTACAGTGTAATATAGTGGGTTTCAACTAAAAGTACCTAAGTAAACCTATAACTAACTGCAAGAAGTTAGTGCGGAGTGTAAAGGAAGTAACATATTCCAGTTCCCAGTATTTTCATGTGTCTGATTTTTTGTTATAGTGATTTTCAGTTGGTTAAAGTGTTCGTACGACGTGTTACAGTCTAAGGTCTCCAACATCTCTTTATCTTATATTAATAAACCCGGGTCTATTAACGATTTTATTGAGCATTGTGATCAATCAAGTGCTGTGCTTTGATCGTGAGATTACAAAGCGTAACTTTCTTCTTAATACAGTTTAAGTGTTAGTAAGGAGAGTTAGATGACTTGGCAGTGAGTAAACTTGAGCAGCATGTAAAATACCTCATGCCGCAGGTGTAAACTAAAGATCCAGTCGCAAGTGCAAATGTGCTTATACTACTAATTTGAAGTGAAAAGTTGTCACATTTTGTATTTGTACTCAGAGTATATAAATGTGTTATAATTGCGACTAGAATTATGACAATGTGTCCCTGTTCCATTAGTTCTAGATTCAGGATTTCTAACTAGTATCTATTCATAATTCTATTTTTTTCGTTGGTCACACCAAGTATATGCCGGGATGGACCTTCAAATAGATAAGGGCTGATTCCTTCCCCCTCTCTATCCCGGTCTGTGCCACAGGTGCTAATAAGCGTTAAATAAAAATTCAAATTACAACGTCAACCACAGTACTTTCCTTGTACTGTAGAAGGTGATAACCATCAATAGGTAGAACAAACTTTTTTAATTTTGTTTAATCTATAATTCGAATGCTAAATTGACGAAAATTTAGAATAAGCACAAGGGATAAACGTTCTTGATAAGGATGTAAACTGAGTACTTTTATGCAGCAGATTAAGAACATGCAACGTACTTAAGTATTCAACTCCATTATCCCCAAAATAAGGAAACTGTGGGTTATCGCCTTATACAGCCGAGGTCTAGATTGATATTGAGGGCTAGTTCTCATTACTGCCTTCTGAACTTGACAGGCAGTGTGAAGCATTTTCCTGTTTTCAAATCTAACCAGCTCAGCTTTACTCTGTGGGGTGTTATGTGGTCCTATTTCTTGGCCCCGACAACATACCGTATGCAAGAATTTTGTGCACGATACAGGCGATCCGAAAAAATAGTTGACGTGTTATCGTAAAGAATGTGCCCGGAGTTGATAATGAACATAATTAATATTTGAACAAGCAGTTTTCTATTCTTTTCAGGTGAGTAAATGTGTATGCTCTTCAGTGCGTGCAATGTAAAATAAACCTTTTTACAGATTTGTTTCACGTAAGATACCAGGACAATGTCTCATCCATCGTAACTCGTAGGTAACTTCTTTGGTAACGGTTAAAAGCTTGATTTTTTTTTAAATTTATGAGATGGTTTTAGGTTGTTAAGAGCAATAGACTGCCTTATCCTTGGAGTTAGATGAAGGCAATGCTGGGGAAACCATTTGGATGTAGTAGCTAGATTACCATTCATTTTATCTATTAACTGGTTTGTGTCTTTCCGATCACCTTGTATATATATTGTAGCGTCGTCGCACATATGACATTACTTATGCGATAATCTGATAATCAAGTCTAACAATGAATGGATTGGTTCACACGATAAGTGCACTCGAAAGACAAAATACCTAAGCAAACTAAGAACCGTCTTCAATTCTATACCAGCTTGCATCACGTGAAACGTACTTTGAAATCTCCAATAATAATTTACCTACGTACCTTTTCGTGCGTGTTCATCACATATGTTTTGTTCGCTCCTCTTCTTACCTGCGTACTCCGTGTCTCTTTTACTTGCCACTGTATTTCTTTATCCTTTGACTTACGTACGTCACCATCATCAAATAAATCCATTAAAAACTCATTTCCTTAAATCCGATAGTTAGGTGATAGTAATGCAGATTGTGTCCCCTTAAAAAAGAGAGAAACACCAATATTACTTGTAACGCTAGAAGACAATCTGCTCCCCATTTCCCCACAAGAGTTCTTGGATTCTGAAGCGTCTTCTCGTGTCCTCGATCAATTTGAATTATTTAGTTCGATCTGGACCTCTCAAAATTAGATTATGGGAAGAAAAAATATAACAAACAGAAAAAAATCTAAAATCAATTCCCGACTTTCGAAAATTCTCGCCATTTCACCGCGTGGAAAAGACGACGTGAATGAATGAGATTCTGTTTGTTTGCTAGTTCAACGAACAACATGCCTTGAATAATATATGAAAGCAGGGAGAATTAAATTTTAAAGCATACACACACACACACAAAAAAAAAAAAAAAAGCCGGAGAAGTGCTTAAAGGTGATCTTGTATCCTCTTGTGTATGCTACCCTATTTTTATTCTATCCGTGAAAAGTAACACAGTGTTTTGTGATAGGGAAAATGCGACAGTAGCGAACATTTATTTTGGATACGAATTGGCAGTAGAAGCTGAAGTGACATTGAATCCAAGTAAGATTCAGTATCAGTATGCAGTTTCTTCGTAGTTATTCTTTTATTGGTATGCTTAAATAATGTGATTGTTGGGATTGTGCATATGACAGATACCCTAGATGCTTCCTTGGCAATCCCGGAGAATTCAGAGGGGGTTGAAGGTTCCAAATATTACCAGAAAATAAAGTTCAAAAGAGCAGAATGAAATTTGTTCTTGCTGATTCTGTTTTTGAAACCCAAGAAGAATCAGCGCAAATAAACCGTTGAATATCCGCGTTTTCCATGTTCAATTCACTAGAAACGTTGAATCAACCAGATTTAGTACAGTAAGTGATCAAGAGAGTGGATATCATTAAACGGTTTTCTCAAGATTAAATCAATCTTGTGTTACTGGGGAGACATTTCGCATAAGAAAATTCAGTTGATATCAAAAGCTGCGAGAGGAGGGTGAGAGCATCTTTTCCATGTACATCTGATGCACAAATCTTGCAAGCCAAAAGTAATATCTTTTTGAGCCAATTAGATTCAGTGAGCAGGAAATATCCCGTTTCCTATTTACAGTAGGCGTAGACGTAGATACTTTCACAGCAGGAACAATAATTATTACCACTAAAATGTACGGTATTATATTTTTTGGGCCAGGCACGTACCCAGAAGTTGATTTAGGGGGGTGCGATGTCTGTCTTGGTCTGAAATTTACGTAAAATGCATATAATTTTGAAAAAAAAAAATGGTGCTAATTTCACAAAAAATCTGAATTGGTTGGCGCACAAAGAAATAATTCCTTACTACAAACTATGTCGTCTACTACGTGATACGTGATCAGTAGTCACTGAACACTGATATGCCATACATATCTTCCTTGTTTGTGCATCATGCGTCGCAAGTAAGACGGAAATGAAAATTATTACTCTCTCTTTCTACAATAGTACGTCTCGTAGGCTTTTCACTAGATTCTGCTGAAGCTTCGATCATTTTTAAAACTCTCACAACAGCTCTCTTGGTCCTGTATGCACACTGTAAAAAGGTCTTTTGTCTTACAATCAGCATACACAAACTAGTATATCCGATTGAGTTTAATATTGAACTGCTTCGAAAACAGCTGGTGAGATTCTGTGGTGTAAAACAATAGCAATCGTTTTGCTTTTCTCGTTTACACCATTTTCATTGATAACAATGGTGCCCTTCTTACCTGTTAATATTCTGGAAATATCGTCACGTCTGTAGAATACTTCACCTCACTGATAGCATCTTGGGTTAATAATACATTTTTCATTCAGATTGCTTCTCGTCTTCCACAATTAGGCCAAATGTTGCAGCCAGCTTACGAACGACCCAACGTTGTCTCTTCGATCTGAAAGGTAACGTCCTCGCTAATGCAGTATAGGTTTTAGTCTTTCTCGAACATTGCATTCGCCATTTATTCTTTTAACACTTTTTATTTTTATCGTTCGTCTGTATTCTTCCCTTCTCTGTGACGCTGTTTCTACATTTTGTTCTATGTATGTTATTTCTCGCCATAATTTTGCATTCTACTTCTTGGATTAACAGGCACCATTTTAAAAATTTACTTCCACTGCGCTTTTCTATTTGCAGTATGTTGACTCACTAAATGTTACGCGTCATTTGTGGCAGTATGAATCTGTGTCTATAGATAATTATAATTAAGAATGGAAGTTTCGAATTAACCGACTTCGCGGTAAAATCATAACGCACGTAACGAGTATTTTCTGTTACGTGACTTACGAACTTGTTTGTGCGTTACGGAAGTTTCAATACTCCCAAAACACATCATGTAACTTTTGTATGTTTTGGTTTAATGTTTGTTTGTTACAAGGAATTGTTTATGTTGGGCTTGGACGATCGTTGCAATGGAAATTTGTTGTATTTTTTCGTAACGCACGTAACATATTTATCCGAACTCTCTAGATATTTCTATTATTTACAACTTATCCTGATGGAAGGTTTGTGTAAAATTTTCACACTTACTTCAGCATTTATGTACCTATACCGTAAATAGCTTGAGAAACACAAGGTTACTATAAATATTTCTAAACTAGCTTTCGTCCTCTTACAAACGATGTACAATTTACTGTCATTGGGCAAAACGGTCGCCTTTCGTTGCTTTCACCCAGTAGTGAAAAAGGAGATCTGGTGTCCCTCCGAAGTCATGAGCTTAGTGACACCTTGCAGAAATATATTTGAAAGATGCTCAATTTGTAACATGGTCCGTATTTATGCGTCCACAAACCCGATTCCAAAGTTCTGGAATTACTGGATCCTCTCACAGGAAGTAGTAAAGGGAAGGCGTCAGTCGATCAGTGAAGGTTGTGGCGACCAACTACAGGAATGTATGATCGATGGATAGAGTATCCCATGAAACTTTGCAAAATTTTCGAGACCACGCAAAAAGATTTATCAGCTAACAGTTCGTATGGGATGAGTCTTCTATTCTTCAGCATGATTGTATTTTATGGCGGGATGCCGAAGAAGGATTATAGAAGTTTTTGGTGTTCATGATTGATAAACAGTGACAGGTGTGAAAAGGCCAAAATTCGTGAACCCGTATGCCACAGCCATCGATGCAGTGCGACGCATGTATTACTCAGTGACTGCCCGTTAGGATAAGAGATGGCGTGTGGTACGCTGGAGACTTTCATTTTGTTCTTAAAGTTACGTATATATATCTTACGTATTGTTTAGTGGAAAGTTTATCTGCCTAAGAGTTTAAAAGAGACTATAGAAGTGTTATTCAATAAGTATGTTCTTTGATAATATTATTTTACACTTTATGTCAGCAGATGCTAAAGTTCAATGTATGCTCTATCATGACTCGACCGAAGTAGACTAGATCGATTGAATGACACTGTACTGCTGTGTTTGCTGCGGTTTTGGGAAATACACGAATTCTGTTGCAACATTGAGTTGTTGAATTCTTTTGACTTAGTGCTCTGTCCCTTAGTGAGGTTCTCCAATTATTTCGTCTCTCTCGTCAGAGGCAAATAGTTGGATACGGATGAGAGATTACCTCCCAGAGACATCGAACGTAGGAGCCAGTCCCCCTTTTGGGAGGTTGCACTTACGCTTCAGATCTCTTTCCGTCTCCCGACAAGAGACCCGAGAGGAGAGTGTCTCCTCCCTGGAGAGGTATTTTTCCTTGATTTCAGTATCTCGACTACAGGGTAATCAAGGGTTCTATTCTCAACGGAGCCGTCATATCACCAGAGGACCATGTCATTGGATACCCAATCCAGCAGAAAGTACCTGCCCGCCAAGGACCGGGGATCCCTGGGATCTTCTAAATCGCTTCCTTATTCAACCCCGTGTAGCGATTTCGAGTTACCGGAGCGTTCTGAACTAATTCAATCGTTAATGGCACCCGAGCAGTGACCACGTGACCGCCATAACCCTAACCATGAAAGTGATGACATCTTTTAACAATATTGTCAACTATCTGATGGGCCGTGAGGGGGGAGAGAAAAATAATTAACAAATATAAAAAATAACGAACTAACACAAGATACAATCAGCAATCCTATATAGTGTGGAATTCCAACCTATAAAAAAGAGACCACTCACTCCCGGTTTCCGGGCAGTTTCCCCGAGTTAAGGCATTAATCTTTGGCTATTTGTCTCCCCGGCTTGAAGAATTAATATGTTTCTAAAAAAATATATTAGAAAGAAGCATTCGAAAACGACTTCTGTCAAACGACTACCAGACATATTCTTTTCAGGGGTCCTAATTTTGTATTCTCTACTTTTTCGCCAAATCCTTGCACTGTAGGCTACTTTTCGTTATTTCTCTTTTCTAAAATCTTATTAGGAATTTTCTGATTGACATACACGCTCATTTCTAAACTCCAAACTGAAGGAGTATGGATAAAAAAGTATTAAGAATGGAGACATTTTTCATATAGTGGGGGAGAAGGTAGCTAAATTTACAGTTGCAACAAGGAAGAAGTGGAATTATCCCGATTCTCCCTGGCATCACTGGAAAAAATATGGTCACCTAGCCTGTACACATGAATTTTACTTCAGAGAAAGTTTTCGTAACATAAAAGAAACAGTAAAATAGTAGTTACTCGCTAGATGGATTCGTGGAAGATTGGTTAGGGTGAGGAGCTACAAACGACGATTGTGGAAAGTTTCAGCTTCGAATCCTACTGCAGACGCGTGGAAAATTTACAAACTCAGTGCTTTCTTGGTCAAATGGAAAAAGTGGTTTTAAACCGTTGAACAGGTGGGCAAATACAACGTTAAACAAAGTTGTTGTTCTTCGTCCACTTCTTGCTGTTGAAGACTAAATTGATTCTAAATGTCGAGAAAAATCCTTTGAATAGGCGGACATTGAGATACATATACAACTTTAAAATCACGTAGCGGGACTAACGTTGAATCCACCGTTTCTCAACGTTTGTGTGCGACGAGGTAAACCCACAACTGATCATCTCGTTCTTCAGGATGACCAGAAATAAGCGCACAGGACAGAAATTCTGCTTGACACAAAGCATTAATTAACCTAGTTCGACAAGCGGATTTGTATCTGACACAAAAGTATTTGAGACTACTTGAAAGAAATGGTGAAACTGCAAGGACATCCGAACATGCAGTAAACTTCTGCTCTAGTGCAAGAAAGACTGAAATTAATGTCAGTTGCATCCGCATATATTTGAGCGCGTACCAAACCGAATAGTTGCTGTTATATAAAAAGGGAGCAATTACTCGCTCTCTGTTTTCTGTTCACTGAGCTTGCTATACTAAAAATAAATATTGACCACTGTAAATATGGAAACTTCTTTACAAGTAAATGAAAATACGGCGACGAGATTTATACACTACATTTTATTACAAAACATCGCACAGTCGAACGGAACAGTTTCAGTATTGTATCAACACTTTGTTCAGACAAGACATTAATCAACTCTATGTGAGTGTAATTGAACAGAATAATTTTATGAGCTGTAAAATCAATTAGGATTCCAAAGATAGAGTTGGGATTAGGATTATAGAGTTGAAGTCACTTCTGATTATTCATGCACCACTGTTAGCCAACGGGTGAGTTTACACGACAAAGGCTGTAGCCTGCAGTTGTGTCACGACCTCTCCCAGTTTTCATTTAAATATTATTGTTTAAACCAAACAACCCAAGTGCTTACGTTGTTACTGAAAACCCAACCACTGTGGTCCAGTTGATAATGTCGCACGAATTGCCAATAGGGAAGCACGCGGGCTCGAGCTGGTTGACTGAAATTTGCAATGGTTTTGCTAAGGTTTCCCTGGCGAATACCGAGATAGTAGGTCCACTAAGTCCCTGAGCGCAGCTTTTCTAACCCTTGTCCCTGGAAGAGTGATCACCTAGAGACAGATGCCAGCCCTCAGGCGTGAGAGTTTACGTAAAAAATATTGTCTGTTCAGTCCATAAAAACAAAATATTTTTTTTAGCAAAAATGTACAGAATTTACATATATAATTTGATAAAAAAAAAGATAAGATTAAATGTATGCGTGGTAACAACACTATGGCATATCAATTTTGTATAAATGTATAATATGGACATCTATTTCGTTCCTATGTTTGTTTTCACAAAAAGAGGGGGTCAAAAGTAGGCCTATATTCTCATGGACAATGAAAATAAAGTTCGTTTACGATTGGCCGATCTATAGCAATAAGGACAAAGTGAGTTCAACTAAGATTAAGAAAAGCAAATTAATTTCAATTAGTAAATTAAGGTATTGTTAATAATTATACTATTCACAATGAGAACAAGACACTGTTGTCTGTACACGGCAGCTAATAGCTAGTCAGTCTTCTTTTCACGACAGGAATAGTTGTTTTCTGTACATGGCAGTCCTTATTTAGCGTAATTAACACCATCTTTGTTCTCCTCCTTCGTATCATTCAAGTGATAAATTTCCTTGTTTCTTTCGCTTAGATGTGAGTAGAAGTGAAATTGCTTTTGATTACATCTCATTTAATTTAATAGTAGACGAGCATCCATTTATTGAATAGATTATGAGGAGAAATATAGATTTCTTTCTTGCCATGTACTGCTCGCTCAATTGTATTAAATTGAGAACAATGTAGTCATTGAAGCGCTATAAACGAGATTGTTACCTACTCGGGTTTTTACTGTGTCATTGCTGAGTGTCGTACATCGTAACAAACGAATTTAACGTTATGATTTTACGAATTAAACTCCAATGTGTAGTTTTCCGAGCGCAGAAAAAAAAAATCAATTTGAGTTTATGAAAAAAGTGATGAAGAAGACTGAATAATACATGTAAAGACGCTGTTATCACAAATTCCTTTATCACTTTTGTTTTTATTGATATAAGAGGAAGAATCGAAACATCTTTGTGCCTACTTTTTTGCCTCATTTGTTATATACAAGCGATGCGGTGGCCTTACCTTGGAACGATTCTATTGTAACTTCTAAATTCTGCCACATGCTTTTTTTCTTACTGTTACGAAGAGTATCGAGGTCGTAGAGCTGACAACTCTACACCGCTAAAACATGTCAAGAAA
>JAGDQP010011723.1:35582-52253 GCA_022664845.1 Lepisma saccharinum
ATGGAAAGAGGCCATTGGGAAGACCGAGACGTCGTTGGGAGGACAATATTAGAAGAGATCTTCGAGAAGTAGGTGTTCGTGATGAAAACTGGCTTGATACTGCCCAGGATAGAATCCAATGGCGAACGTTTGTTACTGCGGCGATGAACTTGCGAGTTCCATAAGCCATAGAGTTAGTTCATTGATATTTTTTCAAAAAGCTTACTTTCCTATATTTCTGTTTAATTGTATTATTCGAGGTACCACCCTAGCATTTGCCTGACGTGACCGAGGGAAATCAGAGAGAATTTCATTGAGGATGTTCAGCACTGATGATCTATCTAAGGATCTGCTGATTACAAGACAAGCACACTAACTCTGTTCTTCTTCATCGGTAGAATCATTGCTGCCAATATAATCATGCTGTTTTAAGCATTAACATTGACAATTCCGTAATATTACTTGATGGTGCGGCGAAAGAATGAAATTGTTTAATTGTACACCAGTCTAAAGATTTTAAAGGCTCTGCTGTAGAGTTATTTCATAAATGAGTAAACTGTGTGTCGAAATGCTCAACATACCATTTTAAGGTGAATGTGATTTCTAAAAGTCTAAACTTCATAACAATTTTAGGCTAAAGATATAATTCATGTTTCTTCAATCCCACCATCAGATCAATCGTTCACTTTTTTAAACTTTTAATAAATACGCAAATGAAAATAATCTTAATTGTTCATTTTAGCTTTCACAGAGACTTTCCATAATAATTGTGACACCTATATATTAATCGCGTTTCATGATATATAGTGCTTTCACAAGTCTTTCATCCGCCTAACTTCCGACTTTCTTAGAAACGTAATCATTTATAGCCGAAAAAGATGAAACTTTTAATGCCCAGCAGTTAGGTAACTAAACCTACTTCTTTTTATCGTGTAATTGTTTCAGGTAAAGAGCTCGACCTTCCCTCTTTCCTCCCGTTTAGCAAAAATTGGAAGAAAAAGTAATTTTCACAGAAGTTTTCTATACCGTTTAACTGAAAAGTTCCGGGACTAAGCTCGTAATTCTTTACCTGTGATAACTCAAACACAATAAATGGGTGTTATTGAATCACTTGATACCTGTTCTGAATAGACATGGCCTTGGAAGTGTTTCCATGTATACTCACTAGGTGCCAGGGCTGTAGTGGTTTAGTAACCCACTGTTCTGCTTGTTGGCGCATTTAGTTGTAGTTAGACGAGTGACGTGATGGACGCGGAAACCGAGCAGAGAGTTAACATTCAATTCTGCGTTAAACTGGGGGAAAACTCGTAGTAAAATATGGAATATGATACAGCAAGCATGAGGTGAAGAGGCATTATCGATAAACCGTGTCTTTGAATGGCATCAAAAGAGCGATGCATTTTTTAAAAATACTAGAGGTGTAGTGCACCATGAATATCTTCTGCCTGAAGGACAAGGAATAAACAAACAATCTTGCAATTACATGTTGAAACGTTTCCGTAAAGCAATCCGGTGGCGCGCGCCGTCCTGATTAGAGGGCATCTGTGCAGTGGGTTTCATTGCACGAAAATGCAAGGCCCTATACTGCTGAATCAGTTCAGGAATATCTGGCCAAACATCGCATCAGTACTCTACCACAACCTAACGACCAGTCGCCGTGTGATCTTTTTGTCGCCCCGAGTGAAAGTGCCATTGAGAAAAGGCGCCATGAAGATATTGCAGCAATCCAAACGGTTGTGAGAGATGGGCAGAGAAGCATCCCGGACGAAGGAAGCTTTCTCTGCTCACTACTATGAGCTGAAGAGATGGTGGCAGCTGTGTATAAATAGCTGAGGGGACTACTTTGACAAGACCTAGGACCACTGGTTGGTAAGTCGAATAAATTATTTTTTACGAGCTTAGTCCCGGAACTTTTCAGACAGAGGTTATAAATATGCATGAATTCTCACAGACTGAATGAGAGAAAATTCGGATGAAACAGCATGCAAGATGATACAGGGAGAAATTTAAACACATACAATCAGAAAATAAGAGTGAGGGATGCCAGTAAGACAAGATAAGGAGAAGCAAGATTGCATGAAGAGAAAAGGGAGAAGAAAGGAGAGGGGGGGGGGGCGAGAAAGAAATAACAAGTAAAACTTTAAGGAAGGAAAATGTAGTAAATCCAAATTTACATGATCACGTAAATCGAAGAGAACAGCGACTCTTTTATGCTAATAATTAAAACATGCAGACTGACGCTTTCCAAACTCATTACTTGACTTTTAAACTTCAGCCCAAAAGTGATCGTAAGATTCACATTTCATAAGTTCCACTGCAACATGACAGTTTTGAGACATATTTAGTGTAGGAGCCAACGCTGGTATGCATTTTTCGTGAGTGGAGTTCAGAATTTACCTTAACCACACTAGTAGGCCCAGTAGGACTTACCTACCTTTCTGGCTTATTAATATAAACTGATTATAAAAGTAAATAAAGGAAAAATTAGTACGTTGTTTTCTTTTTAACATGTAAAAGTATCCATCAGCATTGTAAGTTCAAATAATATCAAAACTCAATATTGAGAAAACTTCCAATGTCAAAACTATCATGTGTACGAACGCTGCTAAGCTCATATGTTCCACATTCCAAACGTGCATAACACACGATATATTAATGTTGTTATCGTTTTGAGCAGGGAATTGTAGTTGTATAAGGCACATAAAGTATATATCTTCCAATCTATAAACTAGAAAGCAAGCAAAAGGTCCAAATTAATATTTACCAATTTCCCAAATTCGATTTATTTCGAACATGTCAGGTTTAATTTTACCTACAGCAATATAAAGTTACGATAATTATAACACGGAGGTATGTTTTATTAAAATTGTTGGAGAACAAAAACATACACACGCATATACGCAGAAAGAAAGAGAGAGAGAGAGCAAGAAAACAAAGATGAAGAAATGTAATATATTCATTACTACGTTCATGTACACACCTATTTCTATAATCTCTTGTAGCGCACCTGTGGAACACTCTTTCAGGATCTCTACTTATGTTTTCTTTTACTGGTAAATTAAATACGAAAAGAGAGTGCACTTTAACTGGGAATTGAACCCGGAATTGCAGATTGAAAATCCAAAACGCTATCCATTCCACTACATATCATATTACACTCTCGTTATACTTTGTGTTTGTGACACACAGAACAAGCAAAGCAAAAGGGGAACTTAAAAGTCAATGACGTCTTCTTCAAAACCAATATTGTTGTTCTTGTTCTTTTCACATCAATCTCACACCAGTCTTTCAAAGGTCAACGTATCTTCGATTTTTTTATAGGAACAATAACACACATGTCTTCGATTTCTCCGTGTTATAGGATCGATTCAGAAAACTTGGTCTAGTTCTTTCTTTTGTTACACATGACTTTTAGAGAACTAAAACAAATCGTGTAAGCTATTGACAAGCAGCCTTGCTGGATCTTGTCAAACATAAACTTATAACTGAATTTGAATTCAGTTTATTTATGGTCTTTAGGCATCTTCGGCTCAGACCGAGATAGGGTAGAAGAGATGAAGTGGAAGGTAGTGGTAGTGGGATAGGGTAGGTGAAACTGAGGGGAGACGTGGAAAACTGTCAGGGTTGCGGGATTATAAATTTATAAACATTTTGTCTAATGGATAATGTCTCTTAACCATCAGAACACGTCATAATAATTTGAAATGAGAAATACATTATTAACTAGTATCTCTTACATTTACCCAACAATTTTTGACAGTCAATTTATATGTTAAGGAAACTGGAAACTTTGGCCGTAGTTCAGTTAAAGAGCAAGCGCAAAAGCACACAAGTCCATTTATAGATTAAAAACGTTTTGTTTTTTAAAGACCCTGGGCTGTAGTGAATCATGGAAAGTAATTTTATAAAGAGAGTACATAGTACGGTGGGATAAGTACTTTTATCAATATATTACTTCCTATTATTCGATGCAGCTCTTCATTCAAGTCTTAAAACGAACAAAACTTCTTTTTTAAAAATCCAAAAATGAGGTTTTTGCTCTTTTGCTCCTCAATTGGCCATCCCGATCTACATCGATTAATATGACCAAAGAATAACTAGTCAAAATTCGCAGAGTATCAACCGGATTTGTAGTACGTAAACGGCTTCGATCACGTTGGATGAGTTTCACTGTTTATAATTTTGTAACAAGAGTGGTCATATAAACTAAGTGTCCTTATCTACATTTGTCTGTCTGTATTTTGTAACATTTAATTCTGAGGGTTAATGGTTTTCTAAATTATTAGTCCGATTGATATTTATTAATATTGTCTTATCTACGTCAAATGAAAAAAAAAAACAGCGGAGACAAAGATGAACCTTTAATATTGTTATTTTCGTTTTGTTTCTGATGAACTGTACAAATCGGCAACATTGGTACAGTTACTTACAAAAGTAAATGGAGGTTGGATGTATAAGTAATAAAAGCGATTTCCTCCATGAAAATTGTTTCACTGTACGCCTAATAGTTAGACAACTAACATAAGAGGACAAACATGCGCGAAAAACATGAAATGCCAGGATATTTCTCCATTCGGAGGAAGAAATTAAGTCCTTCAGCATCATTTAGAGAACCACGAAATACATAGGCAGACATCCCATTCTTATCTTGTTCTAACACCCCACCTCCACACATACAGAGAGAGAGAGAGAGAAAGCATGGAAGAATACGGGGAAAGAGCGAAAAAAGATAGGAGAAAACAAGGAAAGAAAACTATCACAAGGCATAGAAATAAATGAAATTTTAATGCTTATGAATACAATCTGCGTCTCTCTCCACCTGGCCCCCTTTCTCCCTGTCTTGTGTTTTTCTCCCTTTACGGGATAAATCTCTTTCAGCGGCAATCGCGAACATCATTTACAATGCTATCTTTCTTGAAGAAATTAATTGGAAACCCGGAGGTGGATGCGAACCAACGACCTTGAAAATGAGAGTCTGACACGCCACTTAGCTACACAGACCATAACAAAGGAGTTGTTAAATCAGCCATTAAACTCGCTACTCTCAGCCGTTTATTTATATACATCCTAGCTTTCAGTATAAGTCGACCAGAGTAGGAATAGACGCGAGGGTGAGGTCGCTAGTGGTTGTTTATACGCTGCAGCAGATGTCTTGCCAAGGACATAAACAGTGTTACCAAAGGTGTAGTCGGGAAAGTATACCATAAAACATACTCTTTTAAAACTATGAAACTTGCTTTGTGTGAGATTACTATTGTCTCATTATTGAGTCTGACTGCTTCCCTCTAGCAATTGTGGGAGGGGCTGAAATATTTAGGGGCTTAACAGCATGTTTTACACGAAAGGGAATCACTGGGGTGAAAAGTAAAGGTACTTCTCCAAGGTTAAAGGTTGTTGCATCTGGAAGTCACAGTGCAGACTTGTCGACTTGTAACATTTGTGATTTATTGTTCTTTGTTCTAAGGAATACCCATTCCAAATTTCAAGTTTCTAACCTTTAACAATTTTCGATTTCTCATATTCCACTCTTTAAGAGGTTTTCGTCCCCTCACCGGGGATGTCGAATCAAAAATTAAGATAGCTATTGGTAATGAATTGAAACAAAATATTTTCATGTCAAATATCAAATTTCTAACTCCAGTGGTTTCCGAGTTGCACTTCATCCACGTTTAACCCCTTCTGGGGAGGGGGCAACCTTTTAATGCTATAGTTAATCTCTCTAGGTTTTAAGGAACATTTTTTTTTAATTTCATTTAAGGCCTTTAGGCATCTAAGACTCAGGCCGTAGGAGAAGAAAGGATTCGGGAAAGTGTCGGCCACGACCTACGTTGAAAGTGCCATCACGGAATTTGCCTGGTGTGACTGAGGAAAACCCTCGAAAATCCTCATTCAGTATGGTCGTCCGCTGGAGTCGAACCCGTGACCTCCCGAATGCTACGCCAACGCTCTACCACTGAGCTACGGTGGCTCGGTACTAAGGAATATATGTACCATTACTTTATTCTAATCCGTCAAGGGGCGTGGAATTGTATAGTGTTCAAACAATCTTCCAGTTTTATCTTCAGCCCGTTTATTTACTTTGTTGTACAATTATGCATCTAACCTTCCAAAATTATATTTTATTAACAAAAGTGTGGCTAAGAACATAACAACTAAGAACGAGAACATAGAGAAAGTACACAAGTTTAAATACTTCATCTACCGATGCTGTAAGAATAATGAAATCACAACAACTTGGGTAGGTATGCAATGTAGCTCGAATGGAGGGGGGTAAGAAGATTATATTCCATCTTGGTTGGAAAGCCGGAGGGAAAGAGACCTGTGGAAAGACCGATATAACGTTGGGAGGACAATATAAGAAGGGATCTTCGTGAAGTATTTGTAATGACAATGAGGGAAGGTAGTCGACAAGTCTCTTGCGAAGGTATCATCCCGGCATTCGCCTGGTGTGGCTGAGGACAAACCTAGACAAAAATGTCACGATGGCCGACCTCTAAAGTCGCAATCGCGTACCTCCGCATTGCCGCTCCGAAGTCCAGGACGCTACCGCCTGGACCAAGAAGCAGGGGTGTAACTACTATGTCGCAAAAGCCCGCAATGCGGGGAGCCCTTCACAATAGCCTCTCAGTGGACCGAATCGAACTTCGGCCATGGGTATTCTCTTGCGGGGTGGGGACCTAATATGTAGTTACACCTCTGCCATGAAGCCTAGGTAAAAAACTCCTGCTAGTGTATCTCAAGGTAGAAACTAGAAAACTATCTAAAAGAGATACAAGAGGTGGGTTGCGAGAGTGGCAAGCATATAAGTTTTTATTAACAGAGCTTTTATTTAACTTGCCCAAGTCACCTGTAATCTTCTTCCCATATGTGGATTACAAGGACAATAAATATAGCTTCTCAATAATCAACATATTGTAAGTGTAATGTAATTTTTAATATCTTGGTTCTAAAATTAATACAAAACAACCGGCAACAAAATTTCTTGGATGGCAACACTTCAAGCGAGAGGCGAAGAGTAGTAACACATCTGTGCGTCTTTATTGTTTTGGCATGGTTCATCGGTTGTTCCAAAACTTGCCACGTCTATTCATATTCTGGTCGCCTTATACCTACTCTCCACGTTCCCTTGGTCACTAATTTAAGATAATCTACGAGAAATGCAAAACGCCATTAATAATAATAAATATGAACATATAAAATATATTGTGTAAAAAATAAAAGAACCTTATTCCCCGCCGGGAATCGAACCAGGATTTTTTATTTCGTTAACCAACGTGTTACCAATGCGCCACGCTGGTAGCTGGCGACAGGTGGTCTCGCCGTTGTATTTAGTCATTCCATGACATCTAGCCAACTGGGATTTACGTTCAGAGAATCGTACTTTTAGAACCGCAAAAGCTGAAGTGGTAAAAGAATCTAGCGTCCGGGTTGCGATTAAAAAAAAAAAAAAATCAATTTTGCCATTTCTGCGGTGCTCCAAATAAATCACCGTAAACAAGATGGAGTACAATTTTAGCAGAACTTTCGCGTATGCCCGCCCCTAACCGAGCTGCGAACCCCCCGCGGCTAACGAAGCTTAGCTCTCTTCGAACGCCCCCTCCCTCCTTGCAAACACATTGTCCCTCGGTGTGCATCCTGCCCTGGTTGGCTTATAAACATCCTAGCTTTTAGTAGCTAAATTCTATGTTCCAAGGTCACTTTTTCAGTAATTCTAGATAATATACGATAAATGAAAGAAAGCAATTATTTATAATAAAGAGCCTAGCAGGGCAAGATGGTGAAAAGTGCCTTGGAAGGAATCGTGATAAAAAAATACTACCATATTCAGCATAAAAAATGGTGGCTCTCCACCAAATTTCAGCTCAAAAGATGCTAACCTAACCTAAAAATAAATCAAAGTGTGTTTTGGGGCAGTTTAGCGATGTCTCGGTCGAATTTACACCTATGATGTTTTTTTTTTTAAATTGAACATTTTTTCAAGCTCTACAAGATGGTAATTGTTTCATTTATGTTGGCGCCAAATTCAAATTTTTAGAGAGGGTAGAAAATTTGAAAATTTAATTAAAAAAAACTAAGACAACAGTTGGCTTGATAAAAATATATGTTATGAATGTTTAGTGGTTCTATAACCATGAATTTCTTCAGTTGTTTTAAAGTGGTAGACTATAACCAAATAATAAGATACGTGACCGGGTACTGTAACACATGCATTGTACGTAACATATGCACTGTAAATACAAGTTTGAAAGCATCGTTTGCCAGGTCCCCTTCGTGGACGATTGATCAAGACATCGGCTTCTTGAATGAAAGGTCTCTTGTTCGAGTCCCACCCGGGACAACATATTTTCTTCTTTTTTTCTTTCAAAATATATTTTATATGTTCATATTTATAATTTAATAATCTCTAGGATGATTGCTAAGAAACTGATTGATACTTTTTTTTTTAATTTTGGGACCCACCTTCCACCCCTGTCTCTATGCATTCTTTGCACAAAATGGGTTGTGCACTTCCAAGGGCGTGCAGCACAAGCAGTTGTTCGCTCTTCCCATTATGGGACAGGCAGTCCCTAGAGATTCTCGGATTGCCGGTGTTCCGACAGTCCGAGAAGTTCTTTTGTTCCCTCAGTTTTGACCTCGGGTGGTGCGGGACGGACTTTCGACCAGGCGTCCAGAATGTTCTCCTGGTCTTTTTGATTGATACTGAAAGCTAAGATGTATCTGGGTGCACACCCAGATCCCAAGGGGCGCGCTTTCATATACAGTTACTTTATAAATTCTTCAATTTGCGCGCCCCACGAGTTTCTTTTTAATTTTGCATAAACAACTTTTCTTTTTTACTTTTTAGTACGATATGTCTAAGAAAAGGATGTCTTTAAAAAGTTTTTTTTTTTATTACGACTGTCTCAACCGTGCAAATGAGGAGCATAGAAACTGGGATAAGATAAGATAAAATGAATGTTATATGTACCAAATAACAGCTGGAAGAGAATGTTAACAGCACTTTTGCGTATGCCCATCGTTAACCGGCGGCTGTGCACCCCGCGGCGCCGCTGGGCAGCTCCCTTCGTACGCACCGTGCCCCCTTTCGAGGGGTGCGTCCAAACACATAATAGATTGCAGTAGCAATTAGATATTTATATACATCCTAGCAATTATTAAATAATAAATATGAACATATAAAAATATATTTTGAAAGAACAAAAGAAGAAAAAGTCTTTTCTCGGGCGGGACTCGAACCCGGGACCTATCACTCAAGAAGCCGAAGGTTTGACCAGTCGTCCACGAAGACGACCTGACAAACGATGTTTTGGGGATTGTATTTACAGTGCATGTGTTACGTAAGAAGCCCGGTCACGTGTTTCATTTTTTTGGTTATGCTCTACCACTTAAAACAACTGAAAAAATTCATGGTTATAGAACCACTAAAAATAAATAACATATATTTTATCAAGCCAACTGTTGTCTTAGATTTTTAAATTCAATTTTCAAATTTTCTAACATCTCTAAAAATTTGAATTTAGCGCCAACATAAATGAAACAATTACCATCTTGTAGAGCTTGAAAAAATGTTCAATTTAAAAAAGATGGTCATCGTAGATGCAAATCCGACCGAGATATCGCTAATATACCAAAACGCACACCTTAATTTATTGTTAGGTTAGGTTAGCATCTTTTGAGCTGAAATTTGGTGGAGAGCCACCATTTTTTATGCTGAATATGGTAGTATTTTTTATCACGATTCCTTCCAAGGCAATTTTCACCATCTTACTTTTCTAGGCTATTTGAACTTAGAACAATATATTTTAAGAAAAGAAGAAGACACAAACTTCACTTTTTCACTAATTTTAGATAACATACGAAAAATGCAAGCAAAATAAAAATTCAAGAAATCAATTATTAATAATAAATGTGAACATATCGTTACACATTTTGACAAAATGGATACTGGCACACAGTAACAATCCTTGGAAGGGATTCACAAAAGCTGTGGTAAGTGAAAAAAATTAACAACTCCCCTAAATTTGTAAAATATACACGAATTCACAGAAGGCAGATACGCCAAACCTACGGAAACCAATTGTGCGAATTAAGAAGCGGACGAGGGGGAAACTTCCTCTGGGAGTCTGAATGTGGGAACATGTATAATGCAGAATATTAATTTTATCACGTTATTGTCATATTACCAACATATCGCCCCCCTTTAAAAATACCTCAATTCGCAACCTTAAAGATTTTGTCCTCAACAAACAACGGGATGATACCAACAACTTAGGTTCTGATCGCATTCTTCCAGTACCGAACGTCCGTAATTTAGTGGTATGCCTCGCGCATGAATATTTGTGTGTGCGATTTTAACTTAATTCTAAGAATATCAGTCCATACAGGTTAAAAAGGTATATCAAATTGAACAAATAAAATCCTGCTTAAATAGTGCCAAAAGAGTTCTAGAGCGTTGGATTAGCATTCCGAAAGTCCTGAGATCGATTCCAGAGGCCGACCATACTAACAGAAGTTTCCGAAGATTTTTCCTCAGCAATACCAGACAAACGCTGTGATGGTGCCTATAAAATTGGCCCTGGCCGTCTACCTTCCAATACACTCTCCCAATCCTATCCCGGTTTCATCCTCAAATGCCTAAAGGCCTTAAAATATATTTTTCTTTACAAAATCCTCCCAGGAGCTTTTAGCCCGCTTAAACGACA
The DNA here is from genome assembly GCA_022664845.1 of Lepisma saccharinum. Taxonomy (NCBI): domain Eukaryota; kingdom Metazoa; phylum Arthropoda; class Insecta; order Zygentoma; family Lepismatidae; genus Lepisma; species Lepisma saccharinum. The sequence goes on from JAGDQP010011723.1 coordinate 46,265, forward strand.
AAAATCAATTCACACATTCACACAAATGATATACTATAGATGGGAATATACGAATATAATAGATTGGATTGTCAGGAATAGTACAGTACCTCTGCTCATTCTTCATTGTCAGTTCTCAGTGGTATTTGCATTGGCGTAGCATTCGGGAGGCCTTGAGTTTGATCCCAGTGGCGGGCCATCCTGACTGAGGTTTTTCCAGGGTTTGTCCTGTGTCACACCAGACAAATATTGGGATTACACCTATAACATAGGCCCTGGCCGACTCCTTCCAGAATCCTTTCTCCTTCCCTATTCGGGTCAGAACATTAGATGAATAAAAACCATAACTAAAATTCAAATTCATTGTCACTTCTAAGTGCGTAATGTTAATTACATGACATAGATTAAATCAAATTTTAATATATCCTAGTAGAAGAAACAAATAGAAGCAGAAATGTTATTTAAAAAATTATTATTTGAAAACATAATTTGAAATAAAATTTAGAGAATAGAAAATTATGTTTACTGGGGTTTTATGTGATAAAAAAAAAATGCTTTTTTTTTAATATTCATTAGGGTTTGAATTCCTGACCCCAAGCACCAGACCCCCAGGTTTTGACTTGGCTTGATCAGACACACGTAATCAAATAAACAAGACAATTTCTAACGAGCCAGCCATCTTTTTTTATTCTCTCCTGGCAGCCAATAACATACCGTCTACACAAACTGAATTTTTATTTAACAACAATCACTGATTCCTGTCCACCCCCTGTTCCTACTACATCTATGAATACCTCAACCTAGTTGAAGTAGTAGGAACAGGGGTGGACGGGAATCTGTGAATGTTGTTAATTAAAAATTCAGTTTGTGTAGACGGTATGGGATTGGCTGCCAGGAGAGAATCAGAAACTAGATAGCTGGCTCACTGGAACTTGTCTTGTTTATTTAATTCCGTGTGTCTGATCAAGCCAAGGAGTTAGTTATTTGATGAAACTATTACACGTTTTTAGTTCTTTAATTAAAACGTATTGATTTGTTCACCTTTCTTTATCTTAAGTATATAAAAGCAAAGTTTTGACATGAAAAATATAATACTTGTTTTGTTATGAAGTAGGATACCAGCAGAACATCGATAGTTTCCAATGAGTACTGTGTTCTTATCACCTGAATAAATAAGTCTTGATTGTCTGATGGTTATAGTTGTTGGCCTCTCTTGCCTCGGGTCGCGAGTTCAAATCCTGATGAATCCATTAAAAAGAAAAGAAAAATGAGTTCATGAGTTAAAACCCTGGTAAACACAATTTTGTATATTTTTAAATTTTATTTCAAATTATTTTTCAAATAACATTTCTGTTTCTACTTGTGAGTATTTTCTACCAGGATATTTTAAAACTGGATTTAATCTATATGTCCTGTAATTAACATTATGCCCTTTAAATTGATAATGAATTTGAATTTTGTTGATGGCGTTTAGGCATCTAAGGCTCAGGGTAGTATAAGAAAAGGGGAAAGGATTCGGGAAAATGTCGGCCTATGTTGAAGGTACAATCCCGATATTTGCCTTGTGTGACTTAGGACAAACCCTGGAAACCCCTTAGTTAGGATGGTCCGCCGCTGTGATCGAACCCACGAACTCCCGAATGCTCTATTACTGAGAATTGAAAATTAAGAATGAGCGGGTAGTATAAATAATAATATTTATTAGGATACCTTTTGAACTTGCAATGCAGAATTACTGGACAAGGTATTATTGTTTTTTTTAATTTTTCCTGCATTTTTGTTATTTCGGATATTAGCGGGCACTATTTTGTCTAAAATCTTTCTCTCTCTCTCTGTATGTATGTGTTTATGTGTGTGTGTTCGAACAAGACAAGTTTTCTTGCTTAACATAGTGATGAATCCTGCATGATGTCCATATTATTATTTTCCTTTCCTTTGCTTTAATCCATATATCTTAGAACTTAACGTGGATGTAATTTCTGCCTAACTCTCTCGTGGTTCTCTAAATGATACTCAAGGACTAATTCTTTCTTCCTCCAAATGGAGGAATATCCTGGCATACCATGTTTTGGCGCATATTTGTACTCTCATGTGGGTTGTCTAACTATTAGGCGTACAGAGAAACAATTCTCATGGAGGAAATCGCTTCTATTTCTTATACATCCAACCTCCATTAACTTTTGTAAGTAACTGTTTAACTTACGTGATAGCGGAAGCTTACTGAAGACAGCCGTAGGTGGAAGGGAGGAAGACAGGAAGGAATAAATAAATGAATGAATGAATAAATAAATGATTAAAGAAAGAAAGAAAGAAAGAAAGAAAGAAAGAAAGAAAGAAAGAAAGAAAGAAAGAAAGAAAGAAAGAAAGAAAAAGAAAGGAACACAAAATTTTGTCCGTTAAATCCGAAAAGAAAAAAATAGTCATCTGTGGTAATGTAATGGGAAGTGGATTATTGGATCAGTATGTTAACATGTCCACAATGAAAACAAACCACGAACAACAAGAGTTACATAATGCTGCGTAAGCGACTCGAGAAGCAGACGACACTAACACCAAGCGGTGAAGCTTGGAAACAGTGGAAATACGCCTACCAAAATGGAATATAAAAGGCCAGTCAAGAGCCTTAGAAGTATCACTTATTCGCTCCGGAAAGTGGTCACCTCTTCCTCCCTGACTTGGACTGGAGTCAGAACTCTTCCTAACCCCCGACTTCGACTGGACCTGGAGTCGGTATACCTAAACCTTGCTAACTTGGGGGACTGGAGTTAGTATCCGTGATCTAAACTCTTTCCACTCCCAAATCCCAAGTCGAAGATATTACTACAGTAGAGGTGATCCACAAGTGAAGTCATTACAGAGCCCGCGTTCGGGACACGGTTTTTAATAACTGTAAAGTCATTGTATGTTATATAGTATGGGAACTTTTTGTAATAAACTAGGTGTCGCTGAAAACGTCAATAAGTGTGTTGCTATATTATTTCACAAATTAACCACTATAATAAACTATCCTTGGTCATTTGGACTCTACCTGATTCCATCGTATATATAAAAAACTGTGCTACTCAAAATAAATTAAAAAATATATATCTGGTGTAGTAAAAAGTAATCCATTATTTTGCCAATAGATGGCTTCAGTGATCTGTATCTCGCGTTGTATAAGTCCGATCGGGTTCAACGAGATGGCGTTCAAACGATGAGATTGCGTACTACAAACACTGTTCAGATAGTTGTGATGAGTTGACTCAGTGTTGTGTGAGCGCGCGTCAAAATGGACACTAGCAAAGAGAAAATACGCTATATTTTACAGTTTTTCTTCGATAAAGGCGAAAACGCAAGCCAGGCGGCTGCAAATGTGAATAGTGTTTATGGCCCTGATACTGTAACAGCCAATCACGCGCAATTTTGGTTTCGTCGATTCCGTGCCGGTAATTTTGACGTCTAACGCACTGGAAGGCCACGTGTCGAACATGTCGATAAAATCATGGACATTGTCGCGTCCGACCGTCATGTAAGCACTGTTTCGATTGTCCAAGAGCTAAACATTGCACAAAAAACCGTGTGGAACCATTTGCATAAGGCTGGATACAAAAAGAAGCTTGATGTATGGGTGCCACACGAGTTAACGCAAAAAACCTCATGGACCGAATTTCCATCTGCGAATCGCTGCTGAATCGCAACAAAAGCGACCCATTTCTGAAGCGGTTGGTGACTGGTGATGAAAAGTGGATCACTTACGACAACGTCACGCGAAAACGGTCGTGGTCGAAGCGCGGTGCGCCGGCGCAAACGGTGCCCAAGCCAGGATTAACGGCCAGGAAGGTTTTGCTGTGTGTTTGGTGGGATTGGCAGGGAATTATCTACTATGAGCTGCTCCCCTACGGCCAAACCCTTAACTCGGAACTATACTGTCAACAATTGGACCGTCTGAAGGCAGCAATCGCCCAGAAGCGGCCAGCTTTAGCCAATAGGAGAGGCATTGTGTTCCACCAGGACAACGCCAGGCCACACACATCGATAGTGACTCGCGAGAATCTCCGGGAGCTTGGTTGGGAGGTTCTTATGCATCCACCTTATAGTCTGGACCTGACACCGAGTGATTACCATCTGCTCCTGTCCATGGCGAACACGTTTGCTGGTGCAAAATTCGCTTCAAGAGAGGCTTTTGAACATCACTGTCTCAATTTTTTGCCAATAGGGACAAGGGCTTCTATGAGAGAGGCATCATGATATTACCTTCCAAATGGCAACATGTTATCTAACAAAACGGCGCATATGTGACCTAAATCGGATCATTCTAACAATGGTAAGTCAAGCCTTCAATGTCATGCAAAAATAATGGATTACTTTTTACTACACCAGATATATTCAATGTGCTTCTGATTAGAATGTACAGTATGTACTAAATTTCAAAATGGCATTTCAATGGGATCGTGTTGAAAAAATCTAACAGACGTACACAGCCACTTATGTTTAACGTGTATAATTAGCTTCAACGGCAGTACGCATAATGGCTTTTAGGAAAGTAAATTTAATTGGTTAAAATGTTACATAGAGTATCTTAATTTCAGTTCAATTGTAGAACAAACCGAGTAGCTGTAGCTTAGCGGTAGAGAATTGACCTGGCATTCGGGAGGTCTTAAGTTCGATCCCAGCGGCTGACCATCATGACAGGTTTTTCCAAGGGTTTTTCTAGTACTACTTCCAAATGAGCGTCATTTAAGTCTTGTCTCCTGTGTATGCAACCTAAGGAAGTTGGCACGGGGGGAAAAGGCTTAACTTCTCTGCTGATTAATACATTGCTTGAATATATAAAGCATATAGGTTCTTTCCTTTTAAATAAAGGAATATTGTCTTATCTGAAGTGAATTTGAGCTATATATTCCTGTTCTGTATAATTTTCTCTAGTGACTATCAATAAATATAAGGTTTGAGCTGTAATCCAACCAGAAATCTTCGCCATACCTGAAATATCTAAATTCAGGATATCGCAAATATGAGTTACATTCTCTGTTAAAGTACTTTTCTCTAGTAATTCTTTCTATTATTTGAACATATATTTTCCAAATTGTGTTTCCCTATTTATATTGATTAGCTCTGTGCCATAAGTTATCGTTCTTTTTTACATATAATACATTTTGGGTCTTTAATTATCCCTTTTTGGTACTTCCTCTCTTGTGTGTTGATAATAGATGTCATGAAGGCACGGTTGAATTACCAGGTCACTTATATTCTGCCATACCGTATCCCAAGAAACGATTCTATTTGGTGACTGTTCAATCTTAGTCTGAGGTTGATTTTCATTATTTAAATATTTATACAATTGGTTAACAGACATCTCCTGTATTTTCATTTTTCTTACCATAGCGTATGTTAGTTCTATAAAATTTCCTTGAGATAAGCCACTCGATGTTTCCAATTTTGCACATGCAAAGCAGCTCCATAGATATATCATGTAAGACACTCATACTAGTTTGTTGTGCAAAGGACAGACTGTGAATATTTTATTTAAGGTGCGGTGCAAAAGCATCGCGACACCCTGCACCGTTACATTTTTCAAATATAACTCTCCCCTATAAAATGGAAGATATAAATTGTTACGAGCTTTTTGTAAATTATGATGTTTCAATATAAAATACCCCGTAAACTTATTAGTAGCTTGAGTAAGTTTAGATATGGGGAATAATACGTCCATTTACTGAGTATACGAGGAGGTACCCAAAAGAAACCAAACTTTTGTAATAAAATTGTGTGTATTTATTTTTGGGTGCTACAACTTGAATCGCTTTCAAAGTATTGTCTATTTGATGAAACGCATCGGTTTAAACGAGTTTTCCATTTTCGAAGCAGTCGTGAAACTCTTACCAAGTGAAACCTTTTAATGGCTCCGTCGATTTTCCTTCACCTCTTCCACATCTGCAAAACGTTATCTTTTGAGGATTTGTTTTCATTTGGGGCAATAAAACAGTCACTCGGAGCAAGTTCAAGTGAATATGGCGGGTGCAAAAGCTGG